>JAQSVH010000006.1:1193749-1204220 GCA_029448705.1 Adansonia digitata | reverse complement strand
TGCATATAAATTACAATTATTTTTAAAAAATTTAAAAAGCGGTTGAAACTCAATTCTAATAATTTTATTTATTTATTTATTCAATTAAAAAAAACAATAAAATAAAAGGCGTTACAGTATTTATAGCTCCACTTCCCGCCAATCTCAATACTATATCCCCGCCGTCCTCCTTAAACCCCAACCACCACCACTTAAAACCTCCAGCCGCCTCGATAGCCACCACCCTTTCCGTTAAACCTTCGACCAGAATGGACCCGAAACCTGTAAAATCCGACCTAGTGCTGATCCTAGACTTTGGTTCCCAATACACCCATCTCATCGCTCGTCGTATTCGCTCCCTCTCAGTCTTCTCCCTATGCATCTCAGGTACTTCCCCCCTCTCTTCCATCACATCGCTCAATTTTCCGAAAGTGGTTATACTTTCTGGCGGACCCCACTCGGTCCATTCCGATGATTCACCTTCTTTTGCTGATGGGTTCGTTGATTGGGCCCGGTCCAATGGGGTTTTTGTTCTGGGTATCTGTTATGGGCTTCAGTTGATTGTGCAGAGACTTGGCGGTGAAGTTAGGGTTGGGGAGAAGCAGGAGTATGGGAGGATGGAGATTGAGGTTGAGAAAAGTTGTGGTATTTTTGGCGGGAAGAAGGTGGGGGATAGGCAGGTTGTTTGGATGAGTCATGGAGATGAGGCTGCTAGGTTGCCTGATGGGTTTGAAGTGGTGGCTAGGAGTCAGCAGGGGGCCGTCGCGGCGGTTGAAGTTAAAGACAGGAGGTTTTATGGGTTGCAGTATCATCCTGAGGTAATTTGAGCTTTTGGGTTTTGTTTTATTTTCTGAAGTCCGTTTTGGTTGCTATCTTTTACACTGTTTGTTTATTTTTACTTGATGACTAATAACGAACAAATGACTTAAATATAACACCAATTCCAGTGTAATTATTTTTAGTTTAAAAGTAAAATCATGCATTTTGTTCTTCAAAAAAAGGTTACTTTTCAATTTTTGAAGAATATTAGCAATTATTTTCGTATCTGCATTCAACTCTTGCATCTTGAGCGTAACAAACAAATCAGATCTAAATTTTATTGTTAGTTTGGTTTTAAGATTTCAATGTTGAGGGTTGGTGGGGTGGGGGGGGCAGCTTCTTGTGTTTTTTGACGCAGTTGAATAATGTTTTCATTTGTGTTTATTTAGGTTACACATTCTCCGGAAGGGATGGAAACTCTAAGATATTTCTTGTTTGACGTTTGTGGAGTGAATGCTGGTTGGACAATGGAAGATGTAATGGATGAAGAAATTAAAGCGATCAACAACGCGGTGGCGCCTGATGATCATGTTATCTGCGCTTTATCCGGAGGTGTTGATTCCACAGTTGCTGCAACCCTTGTTCACAAGGCAATTGGAGACAGACTTCACTGTGTTTTTGTCGACAATGGTTTATTAAGGTTAAAAAAAGAACATTTTTCCTTTTCTTTTTCGCACTGTTAATTTTTAGATTGATTCCTTTTTTATTCTCCTGTCGTGTTTGAAAAAGAATTGCCAAAAGTATAATTCTTATAAGCTTCTATAATTCATTGCTTGTACACTTATTAACTGTGCTTTATTTCCTGTAGGTATAAGGAGAGAGAACGTGTAATGGAAACCTTTGAAAGGGATCTACATCTACCTGTTACTTGCATCGACGCAACTGATCAATTTCTTAGTAAACTAAAAGGAGTGATTGACCCTGAGATGAAAAGGAAGATAATTGGAAAAGAATTTATCTGCATCTTTGATGCTTTTGCTCAAGAATTGGAGCATCAATTAGGAAAGAAACCTGCTTTCCTGGTTCAAGGAACCCTAGTATCCAGATGTGATTGAATCATGTCCTCCACCAGGAACTGGAAGAACCCACTCTCACACAATCAAAAGTCATCATAACGTTGGAGGGCTTCCCAAAGACATGAAATTAAAGCTCATCGAACCACTTAAACTTCTTTTCAAGGATGAGGTTTTGATACTGTTTCCCTTGCAGGATGACATTTACCATTATAGGAGGCTTTTTTACTCTTTTTAAATTATTTTTCCTCATTTTTTTTCTAATTTTTAAAGGTTCGCCAACTTGGGAGGATATTGAGGGTTCCTGAGCCATTTTTAAAGCGACATCCATTTCCTGGGCCTGGCCTTGCGGTTCGCGTCTTGGGCGATGTAACTGATGGCAATGCCTTGGATATTGTACGTCAGGTATAAGGTTTTTACGGAAGGAAGTGAAACCATGTTTGTAATTTGTTACCTTTTAGCACTTTTTTTTCCCCCTTAGGAACTTGTTTTCCTCAGGTTGATGAGATCTTCTTTCAGTCAATCAAAGATGCTGGTATCTATGACTCAATTTGGCAAGCTTTTGCTGTATTTTTACCTATAAAATCAGTTGGAGTTCAAGGTGATCAAAGGACACATTCTCATGTCGTCACTCTCCGAGCTGTTACGAGTCAAGATGGAATGACAGCAGATTGGTAAGTTTTCATTGTTCTGCATTGCTTTGCTGTCAATGGTTTGTGCAAATATTTATGTGCTCAGCCTAAGCCAATAGCATACGGTAAATAAGCATAAGCTCCGATGTGTTTCAAACATTGGGCTGACTTAAAAATAACTTTATGCACATAATATGGGTTTTTGCAAGAAGGGTTAATGATTTTGCTGAAATAGGTAGGTAGAGCTAAATGATATGGTACTGGCAGTGCGAGATGCGGTTTATATCGGAAATCATTCCAAGGAAATTGTTAGCATTCTACAGCTGTGATAATAATATGGGACAATATCCAATGTTAATAAAAATGGATGTCCTTCCATGTTTGCGGACTATATGTGTTGCATGTTTGAAGTTTCTTAATAACTAGGAAAATTGTATTTTCCTTTGTCTAATCGACTATGGTTGTGTTGCTTAAAACCAAAGAATTAATCTTTTTGAGCCCCTCTTAACTCCAAAACTCTGAAATTCTCGTATTTCCTCATGTGATTTTGAAATTCCAGGTACGGCTTTGAAAACGGTTTCCTAGAAGATGTTTCTCGAAAATTTTGCAACAATGTTCGAGGTGTGAATCGTGTTACTCTAGACATTACATCAAAGCCCCCGTCAACAATTGAATGGGAGTGATGCCGTATCGGATGTCATGTCGGTAACAACTCCATAGTTGTGTAAAGTAAAAGTTCATATATATCCATCGTGTCCCTTACCGAGTCCAGCATAGGTTTTCTTAAGATGATTTTTGTGGATGTGCAAGGTTTGTTTATGCCCATATCTACATTTACCTATTTCTCAACGTAATTTTTTTGTTGACACTTAAGTGTAACAAATTTATATTAGAAACTTCTATCAAATATTAAACAGTATAGTACCTTTGGCAATTGTAATTATTTTTTGTGTGGCGATGAATGCTTTATATTTTATCTCAGGCGATATATGTTTATTATGTCTAAAGACCATATCATAAAGAGTAAATTGCATAAGGGTCATTCATGGAGTTTCTTGCCCTTGTGCATATGATAACATAGTGCGTCTTTCGGTTTGTCGGTCTACGGAATCATATTCCTATGCTTTTCTTGTGTTGCAATTTTGTTGTTTCTTTATGTTTGTAATTTAAAAAAAAGGAAAAACACACACATATATATATATATATTGGAAATAGAAACAACATTATACTAAAATTCTTAAAGATATTTGTGAATTTGAAATTCATAATTTTATATCTTTCAAAATATGCTTATATTGAAGCTTAGCTTATTTATACATAATATATATATATATAATTTATTCATATATTCAAACGTAACATCTAAAAATTCCATCATTGGACGATTCAAATTTTCTTCTTTTTCATAATGCAGACTGAAATATGATGTATAAGTTCCACAATTTTATTTTTGCACTCTAATCGTATTTATATTATTGAAAAAAGAAAAACATAAAATTTCATGACTATATAAAGATAAAATTTATATATAAAAATGATTCCTGAAATAGTCAGGTTTTTCAGTTCAAAATAGAATTTTATTAACATTAAGGAACCCAATATTTCTGAGTAAAAACTAAAAATATGTACTACATAAATCCATGAGACAAAAACTCACTGAATTTTTCTTAATTCGAGCAGCTCATTCTTATGACTCATGGAAGTCGTACGAGCTTGTTTACAGCCGTGTCAAGGGCATCTACATTCCTCCTCAGAATTTTTCTTCACAAGCGTCAAGGAAACAAAGAAAGTGGCAAGGATGAAGGGGTCAAATCAATAAACTGCATGCTAGTGTCATGGTCCGAGAGTTGGCCCATGCCTGCAAGTCGAGCTTCATGGAGGTCTCGGCCCGTGACGCCAGCAGCTAGCCCATGTTAATATTGGTTACCTTTTCTGTCCTCCAATGGTGAACTTTGGCATTTGCTGCCCCCGTATTAATGGGAGATAATGATTTAATATATTCATAGGCTATGTTATAAAACCTTGAGTGTCGGATTCCATCATGTATCCAACACGAGTATGGCTAATTTTTTTCTAAGTTTCTTCATTTATTTGGAGGATTAGACCTCAATCATTTCTAAACATGCATCAGACACAAGTGTTGGACTAGGTACTTCAGAGAAAATGAAAAGTCCATGTAACATAATTCATAGGTCCACCATAACCAGCTTAAAGTAACTGGCTACAATCTAACAATGCAAAGCAACAGAAAAGGATACAGCTGTGCGGCTAGATTGTCAATGCCCTTCATTTCCTCGTTTAATCTGCAAATGGGGAAAAAACTGCATTAGGAAAGGCAAAATCAATATGGAAAAGTGTGATCTTATCACACATGTTTGGCCCAACACAGTTCCTATCCTACCATCAAATCTAGGAAGGAGACGTTCCAAAAAAGAGATTGAACTCTTCATCAAGCACTATAAAATTATAACATATAAAGTTACTACTGTACTAACATATTTATGACCAATGTTTTAGCAGATGACAAAAACTGCACAACTGGAAAATTATATGAATGAACAGAAGATTGAAGATACTTGCGTGTTGCATTGACCAATAAAAGAAAAATACATAAGTGTCAAAGAAACAAGTCCAATAATATTGCTTAGGCTCAAGAAACAACTTCAATTATACAAAAACTTATTAGATTTATTTTTAAATAACTTTCACAAAAGAGATAACTTACATGGTGATGAGCAAAAAAAAAAAAAAAATCAATAATCCATTTCTTGTTTTAATAGTAACGATGCCTATTACTAGACCTCTAAATATCCCTTTTCCTATCACCAGCTACGGCAATCCCAGAAAATATAGCATAGATTGTTTTCTTAATAAATTGTTTAGTTCAACGCATAAAACAATAATTGGGTTAGACGCTAGATAGATGGCCTTAATAGAACATCAATCAGAATGCATAATAAAAAGCCCAACAGAAACTAATGGAATTATGATAGCTTCTAGTTGAATTTAGTCTCAGTAGTTTCTCAATCTCAATGCAATAACATCTAAGCAACTATTTGTTCGCATCACCGTAGATAAAAGACGAGAAATAACATTGAATCCATTTGCACTTTACAGGTTACATTTCAGCTTGTCACATCAAATGCCCCTCCCCATCCTTTTTTTTTTTCCCTCTTCCTTCTTATCTTTCCTTTTTCTCAGAAAAAAGGAGTGTTAGGCACAGGGATACTACCTGAGACATGAATTTATATACCGGTTCCCCTTTGTTGCCGCATCAAGTGCTGCAAATCCAAAGAACAAGAATAAGTTCACATTTCATATCAGAATCAGACAATCTATTTAGCATAATGCAATATTTCTGGAGGGAAACTAAGCACAGCAATAGCTTCAACAGACTCCAGATAACCACTGTGTTCTTCAACAGTATTTTAGCGCAAATGCACATTTATACAAGTAATTATCACAAATTTCAAAACTAAATCCAGTGAAGAGTAATTAGCTCAATTTAGGACAAGAAAACAAGAAGCTCTAGGATTGAACGATCGCTAAGACTTTGGTGGTATGCTACTGATATAGAAAATAGGAAAATTACCCATGTCCATAAATAAATAATTACCTGGTTTTGAAAAGGAGAAAAAATAAAAAAACAACAACAACCAAGTATGTTATCATATTTTACAAAAGTGACCAAGTTAAGCTTGATACTAGAGAACAAATTTGCCCTTTATCGTTTTGATAATTGAATGAAGCATTATGTTTAATATTTCATTTACCAGATTCTTGAAGACGCCCAACTGCATCACCAAAACATCGCATATGATCAACTGAGCCGCTAGTAACCTACAATTGAAGTAATTTGCACATCAGGCGCTAATTAAAGAAAAAAAAAATGATTTTTCACCATATGTCATGAATTAAAAGCCATCAGCTTTCACTTTCGATAATGCACTAATTCATCACTAATACTCTAATAAAGGAAGTTATACCATCACTTTCGATAGATTGTAATGCATAATTTCGAAATTCAAAAACCTAAAAATAAGGAAAAGAAAAGAAATACCACCGGATTCCGTAATTGCTCAAAATCATAATTGCCTAAATTTTGCATAACTTTAACAACAATTAAAGCCTAACGATTATGAAATTTAATCAACTCGCGTAAATTGACAACAACTCTCTCGAGAACCATACAGAAAGTGCCATTTTTTTTTTTTAAAAAAAAAGATAATTAAAGTACTAAATAAAGGCGAAATCAGACCTCAGAGAGTGCCAAACGAAGCGAAGCAAAGAGAGAAGAGAAGCTATCGGCGATAGCCCGAGAGTCTCTTTCAACTACCTCTACTGCTTTCAAGATGTCACTTTTATTCAATGGCGGCTTCGATTCGCTAGCGTCAAGTCCACAGGCTTCCGGTTCAGTCTCTTGACACGTGGACGCTTGATCCATATCCCGTTCCCTGATCGCAACTTCCTGTTCCGTTGATTCATCTCTCTGATCTCCTGCCGCTGCTGACGATGATTCTTCCATTTTTTTCCCCCAATAATTCTTTACTTACTCAACAATGTTTTTTAGAGAGTTTTCCGCTTTTCGGTTTTTCTTTTCTTGTTTTTCTTTGCGCTTAAATCACGGCCTCCAAGGTAAGGTCGCCTCGGCTCTCCTTGGCCTGGCGTCCCTATGATACCATATATTTTTTTTTCACTTAAAAAATTACAATTATTTTTATATTAATATTTATTATTTTTAATAAATATTATTTTTTAAGTATAAAAAAATAAATATGATATTTTATGTATGTAAGTTATGTTTTATATTTTTTAATTTTAACAATTTTATGATAAAAATTTAAGTATAAATATAATAAATATATTTTAAAAATATTATATATGTTATATTTATATATATATATTTAATTATTTTTTAATTTTATATCGTATTTAAAATTATTAAATTTTATATCATTTTATTATTATCTTTTATAAAATTAATTTTTTTAAAAAAAAAAATTCATGCGGTACTGAAAATCAGAAACTGTTTTGAAGCAAAAGTTGTTACTTTTAATTTTGGTCATAAAAAATACATTTAAGTCGAGACTAACAGGCCAACTTTAAGGAAATCCATCTCTTAATCATCTTGACCAATCCTCGTATACAGTTTTTTTTTTTTCTTTAACTTCTATCTAAAATTAACTTTGAATTTTTTTCTCCCAATTTTTGGCCAAATTATTGCACATTTTCACTATTTTTTTCCAACTACGTAAATATAGATATATATATATATACATCCGGACATGAATATATATTATTACAATATATATATATTTAACTTTTTTAATGTTTACATCTAAAGTACCGATAATAAATTTAATTATATTATCTTATTAAAATAAAAATTTTTATTAAATAATATAATTTAATTCACTAATATATAATTTATATACTGATACTGCTTCAAATATAAACCTTCTACCTTTCTATCTTATATCAATCATGAATTTACTTACATTTCAATTAGTGTGAGCTATACCAACGGTTATAGTTGGTATTATACTAATTTTGGATATATATTATTTTTATTTTTTTATTAACCAGTACGTAGAAAGTCATGTTCTTCTATTTATGTTTGATGTAAACATATATATAAAACAATATTATTATTATATAGAAGAAAGTACAATGTTAAACGCACTTCTTAAAAGAACTCAACTTTTATAATGAGCTAAAAAAATCGATCATATGTTCTTAACTTTTCAAAATTCTCACTAATTTTTATTATATATTTATAAGGAATATTTTTATGAAGCGTATGAATTTTTTTTCCGAAAGAAATTATCAAATTACTATACATATATTTCGTAATAATTTAAATTTAAATTTAAAAAGACATAAGAATAAATTAATTTATTATAGTAATATTAATTTTTAATAAAATGATTAGTCAATATCTTTAGTTTGGCTTATAAACATTTATATAATTTTTTTCCTTAATATGTGAAATTAGGATTGAAATTGTAGCCTCCTTAGACTAATAGAGATTTTCCATTCACAAAGATACATACCTAAACCCCTACTTTCTTTTACCAAGACTCTTAAATACTTCGAAGCGATAAAAATTCCCTACGCTCATTTTTATTTGACAACTCTTCTATTATGTATTTATATATATATATATATATATATTAATATTTTCTCGTCAAAACCATGTCCAATGAAATAGCCGTTGCTCCAACTAACGAATCTTCAACGACGCCGCCGACGACGACAACAGGCGATGTCGGAGGAGACATCGTCTTTTATGTAGCGTTGAATTCACTGGGGCAAGAATCACAAGATACATCCCTGTTAATAGCCACATCCTAGTTGGAGCTTTGTGCTGAAGCAGCGGAAGTCGACGACGATGAATTCGAAGAAAGAGTACAGTTTTTCGGAAGATAATACTATTAATAATTTTGACAGCGATTTCGACGAGTATGTTTTGGATGATACGGGCCCAATAAAGATGAAGCCGGCGAGTAAAACAGCATTGAAGGATTAGAGAAGGTGAAGATCGTCGATGAAAAAGTGTTAGGCAGCGAAGTAGCGTTGCGGCGCTTGGTGTGCTTGGAAGAGTTGTCGATGGAAACGGAAGCTAGACGTTTGCCTTGCTTCGATGTTTATCATGCCAGCTGCATTATAAACTGGTTGAAGAATAGTACCATGTGCCCATTGCTTCGCCACAAGTTGCCGGCTGTTGATTTTGATCTGAATTTTAAAGATGCCTGCGGTGCTTCATTTTCGATCTCAAATCTCAACTTTGATTTTTTTCTAGTAATTTAGCCCTTGGTATCTTAAAGAAATAGATATATAGTCTTAATATAGTTATAGTTGACGATCATTTTACAAATGCTAATTAATCAAATATTGTTTTTATTTTCTAGATATTTTAAAATTATTAACAAAAATGTATATGTATATATATAAAACTTTATTTTCGTGCATGTGTTAATGTCATATTTGATATTTATATTATAAGAAATTTTTTTAATATATAAAATATTTATTTTAAAAAATATCCAATGAGATTTTGGTATTATGATTTCGTTTATTATATGGAACTTGATCCTAGTAAGATTTTAAGAAAAAAAAAAAGAAACACCGTATGTTTAATAAACATGAAATAATGCATTAAATATGACATCTTACTTTTGATACATATATTATATTTATATTTAAGATTTTAATATATTTAATAATTTGTAATATATTTATATTTATAAAACAACAAAAAAAAAGCTAATCTTTAGTTTTACTTATTAGGCTTATTTTTTCATATGTTTAATAAATAGTAGTAGTATTCCCATGTAGAAAATGGTTAAAATAAAAAGCTTTAAAAAATTCAATGACCCTGAAATAACTTATGCCGGTTTCCGGGTACCAACCGGACCCGTCATATTCCCCTCTGACGCAGCAGATTAATTGCTGCCTAGCGAATTATATCGACATGGAAGATGGTTTCTTCAATATCAATATTAAATTACGATGATGCTGTCGAGTTTTTCTTTTTTTTTTTTTTTTTAATTTTTGATGATGGTGCTACGTGGACGCTGCCTGCAAGTAAAAACAGCGATTGAGGGCTTAGAGAAAGTGAGGATTGATGAAAATTTTTGGGGCAACTAAGCGGTGTGTTTGGAGGAGGCTTTGATCGGTTTACTGAAGCTAGATGCTTGCCTTGCTCCCACTTTTTATCATCCAGTTTGCATTCTGAAAGTGGTTGAATGAATAGCAATATGTGCCCAAGTGCGTCGCCGCGTGCACGCTGCCTGCTGTTGATGATACTCTTGACCTGAAAAATTGCAAAGAATAATCCTGCTGCTGATTTTGATTTGGATGTCACATATGTAGAATAAGTACTGTGCTTACGTGTTACAGTGATTGTAATTTGTGCTAACGAGTAATACTCCCCAAGAACTGACGTATAGTCTTTGAAGTTTAAGCTAGTGGATTGTAGATTAAGCTCTCAGGAACATGATGCTTAACTTTTCTTCTTTTTCATTG
>JAQSVH010000006.1:1175272-1192013 GCA_029448705.1 Adansonia digitata | reverse complement strand
TTGGGTTGGATTCACCCCCCCCCCCCACCCAAGCACCAAAACTATTAGAGACAGACAGTGTCTTCTTATAAGGGAACTATTTGCACTAGAAAAATAAGAATGTTTTCCTCTTAGATCTTATAGGTGGCATTGGCAATAAAATTGTTGTGTTTATCTACTATACGAGGCCTCAATTTACAACCAAAGAAAAACAAAACCTAAGATTTTAGTTGGTCTAATTTTATATATATAATTAAAGAAATTTACACCAAGTGTTCAAGGTTATAAATCTAAATTTTTTAAATTCTTTATTTATAATCGATTTGTAAGTTTTATTTTATTATTTAAAAATATTTAAAAATTATATTAATAGATTCATATTTTATAACTAAATTTAAATAAAAATTTTTATTAATTAAATAATAATTTAAATTAAAAATTTTTAAATAAAAAAAATTTATATTCAAATTGAATTTTAGAGCTGAGTGCGCTTTGAACATGTATAGCTGTCTAGACCAAAGGAAAAGTGTCAGAGAAGATGACATGACATCAAAACCATGTTTTCAGTCGAAGGTAAGGGAAGTGATTAAAAACATAACAATTACCGGTGGGCCAATTGGCGGTTGGTTGGGGCGTCGGTTTGAAGCCGGCCTTTTTCCCAACCGATATTAATTTGTTTTAGAGTTTCGCTTTCTTAAGATTTTTTTTTTAATTTTGTTTTTATGACGCGGTCGAGCTCTGCTTCAAATTTGATCCTGACGTTATTATTTAGTTCTTGTTATTTAACATTTTCCATAGAATTAAGAGTCATGGTTACAATATTTAGTAAAATATAAAATTTCACTTTTTTTTAACCCTATAGTATCAGATAAGAAAGACAAAGTTGAACAAATTATTTATATAATATATTATTGAAAATGATTAAATTTTTATTTAAATATAAAAATAAAAGTGAGATAATTTATGTAATTTTTTAATTAATTTTGTGTTGATTAATTTTTGATATCAAATTTAATTAAAAATATTATTAATAGTATAGATACCAAGTCTTAAACGAATATATATATATTTTTAAAATTTTAAATTATTAAAAAATTTATTTTTATAAATTGATATTAAAATTTTTTAATTATATAAACGAAATTAAAAATCGTCGAATCTTATTTTTTTTAAATGTTTTCATTTTTTACAATTTGAAAGTACGTAGCATTCTTTAAAAATCATAATACTGTGATGAAATAATTTCTCTTATTAAAAATAAAATATTATTTTTATAAATATTTTAAAAAAAATTGAAAAAAAAATCATTTCAAGGTTGTCCCAACTCCCAATTATACTCGAAGTAACGGCCGGTGAACTGAACAGGGTGTGTTTTTAAAGTGATATTCACGACACCGTTACACCGTTGAGTCCGTTATTCTGCCCGTCTCTATTAATATTTTCAAATTTTAAGAAAATAAAACGACAAGCAACCAAAAAAAAGAACCAAATGCAGGAAAGCGGGAACTTTACTCCAAAATCGCTGGGCCCAATCGAAAATCCAAAATTAAACAAACGAAAAAAAAAATTAAAAGTGGTCCGGCAATAAATATAAACAACCAAAATAAAAAACAAAACCAAAGAGAAAAACAAATAAACGTAACCAAACGCTCTCGCACGTTCACTCACTTTCCAGTTCCCCATTTTCCAACGCAACAAAAACATTTCAATTAACTTTTTTTTTTTTTTCCCTTTGCGGAGAGCTGAAGGAAAAGAAGAAAAAAGCTCGGCGGTTCGAGATTTTGAAATTGCTCGATTTCTCGGACGGATCTGCTTCGATTAAAAAATATATATATATTTTTGGTTTCTAATCTCTAGTCTTTATTGTTTTTGTCGGAAAAACTCGAGTATATATATATATATATATTTTTCTGAGTTATGAAATTTGCAGATTTAGTTCGATCTTCGAGATCTTGATCTAGTCTGTTGTTAGATTCCTCAGGTTCGTGCTTTAACCTACATTCCGTTCGTACATTTTTTTGGTTGAATATAATCCTTAGTTTGGATCTGTCGATTTCAATTTTTTTTCTCAGTTCAGCGTTTCTCAGCCTTTTATTTATTTATTTATTTTTGGTTAAGAAATTTTACTGAGAATCGATAATGCAGCATAATGTTTCGAAATTATGATTGTTTGGTTGCTGAGAAAACGGTGAAAAGTGTAATTCTGAATTTTTTTTTGAATTTTATTGTTTGTTCAAGGATTAAATACTCTTAGTTTCTGCTTGGCAGAGTGATTTTATGAGTTCATTTTTTTAGATGAAGTGTAAAATAAGAATAGAATCTCTGTTCTTTTCTTTTTTTTTTTTTGCTCTTTTATTTCCTTCACTTTCCTGTCAAAAAAAAAAAAAAAAGAAAAGCTTGACATTCGAAACCAGTAATGCCTTTTTCTTTCTCTTAGTTTCCCTCTTAATGAGAGCTAAATTTGTTGAAAACTCGATTTTTATTTAAAATTCTAATGAAGTTCCAAACTAGTATTGCAAAATTTGTGTCTTTACTTTCTGCATTTAGGTGTGAATAGATTAGTAATGCAATATATATCGACTTTTTTGCTACGACAAATGTTATTATTCCCCTTGCAGGACTAGTCCTATGTTATCAGAAAGATAGATTTCAAAGAAGCCAGCTTCAAAATTTAGCTAACACTGCAGATGAAGGAAAGCGGTACAGCTAATGGCTTGCATGGAACTCATGATATTGAACAAATGGAAAGTTTTGAAGGCCTGATTTATGGTAAAGTAATAACGTATTTTAGCTCTTTAAATATTTTTACTTATCATCTGTTATAAGACTTTGAGCCTTGATTTTGCTAGGCGACTGGCTGTCTTCTTTGGTCGAATGGTTAAATGCCGCGATTCCTGATTTAAGGTTGCCATCGGATGCTACAGAAGAGGAGCTGAGAGAGTGTCTGATTGATGGAAATATTTTTTGTACCATTTTGAACAAGCTGCATCCTGGTTCTGTTGAAATGGTTGATACTTTGTTTGCTGATTTTTTTTTTCTTCAATTCAGTTAACTTTTTTTCTACTAGACATAATTGTAAATATTTGCTTACTTCACTATTTGAGCATGCTTCTGCTCCAACTCCAGGATGGTGCTTCTGAATGTGCTCCTGCAAATGTCAAGAAGTTTCTGATTGCTATGGATGAAATGGGGTTGCCCAGCTTTGCATTGTCCGACATAGAGCAGGTATCAGTTGTTTTGAAGATAGTTTTTCTTTAAACAATGTTCTGTTTCAGGGTGCCAAACATGTTAGGTTGGTTGACACTACAGACATTTTCCTAGTCATTGATGTTGAAATAATGTTCTGTTTGGTTATACATCCATCGCAGTGAAAACTACCTGTGTCTTGGCATGTAAACCCCTATTTCAAACCTTTTGATCTCAATTTTGGAATGATTCTTGGTTGGAGCTGAGGTTTGTTTTAATTATTTATTTATCATTTTATGATGGAATGAAAGGTGTCTGATGATTTTTTGACAGAATGAACTACCCTAGTCGGTTGGGTTAAAAGTCCAAATTAGCATTCCATTGTTATTGTTGCCTTTCTTTCTACCTTTTGGTTTATAATTTGGGATGCGTGCAGGGCCACATGATGCCAGTTTTAGAGTGCCTTAAGACACTTAGAGCATGTTTCAATCCTAATGATGAGGCCAATAGCTTCCAAAATACTTCTAGGAAGAGATGGAATCTTTCTGGTGAATTTGAGAGCATCCATTTGAAGCAAGGATGTCATGCTGATATTCCTGATGCAACAATTCTAGAATTAATGAAATCAAGCAGTTTGGATGTAAGATCCTGAGCTCCTTCCATACACATGTCTGTATCTATTATGTGATCAAATTTTCAATGGCAACTCTTAGTTTAATGCATTCTTATGCACCTTCTTTTGTGCAGAATGCCTCGACTCAATCACTATTCAGTGTACTGTACAGGATTATGGATGAAAGTATTGAAAGAAAAAAAGGAGATTTACCTCATGTATGCCATCTGGAGTACATACATTTGCTGTATTTCCTTAGCATGAATGGATGTTTTTCATGTTGTGCCGCTTTTCTGATACTGGTCCTCATGCATTTGTATTATTGTATTTTACCTTTTATTCATTTATGGTTTTCTATTATTGCCTTTTTTCTCAGCATGTAGCATGTCTGTTGAGGAAGATTGTGCAAGAGATAGAATGGCGAGTTTCAACTAGGGCAGAAAACTTAAAAAATGTAATTGCTTTGGAACTTTTTTTTTCCCCCTCTAAGAGAATGTTCTCTCATTTGCTGTGCAAGAATAATAAATATTTATATTCTTGGCTTCTGCAGCAAAACCAATTTTATAGGGCCCGGGAGGAAAAGTATCAATCAAGGATAAGAGCACTTGAGACCCTAGCAAAGGGAACCGTGGAGGAAAATAAGGTACTTGAGGATTAGCTTAGGGTATGTGCCTTTTTTTTTTGCCTATAGTTGTTTCCTATTTTAATAATTCTGGATCTGTTCTGCTTCCTGTAGGTTGTTCTAAACCAACTACAGCATATAAAGGTGCAATTCTTATTCTTTCCTCTCCTAATTCATTACTGATCTTTTAATTTTAGAGTCTCGTTCTAGTTCTGTGCTTTTGGTTTTCCAAAGACTCCCATTAAAATATTGTTCTATGGATTTGTATAATTGCTTTGTATTTTTCTTGAGAATTGCAGATTGAAAAGAGCAAACTGGAGGAGAAGGGTAAAGCTGAAGAGCAGGATGTGCTTCAGCTTAAGAAGGAGAAGATTCAGAATGACATCGAGATTTCTAGACTACGAGAGGAACTAGAAGGCAGCAAAAAGATGCATGAAATACATTGTCTACAACTGGAAGCCCAGGCTGAGGATAATAAAGCATTGTTAGAAAAGAAGTTAGAAGAACTTGAGTGTCTTTTAAGCGACTCTAGGAAAAGGGTGGATGAGCTTCAGTCATTTTCAGAATCTAAACAGAAGAGATGGAAAGATAAGGAGTGCAGTTATCAGAGCTTCATTGGTCAACAATTTGGGGTTTTAAAGGTCTGTTGTGTTTGCCATGTTCCTATGATATGATAATGATGCATAGTCCTATAACATGAAGTTTTATGCTGTTTAGGAATTGAGGGATGCATCTAAGTCCATCAAACGTGAAGTCCTAAAGACTAAAAAGAGCTATTCAGAGGATCTTAATTACTTAGGTAGTGTTGGTTATTCTTGCTGTTTGTTTTGTTTATTTGGCTTGGTCTGCCATATAGATTTCATTTTCTTCTATTTAGGGTTTTGAGCAATTTCTCATTATGTGTACCTTTCTTTTCTTGAGTAGGAATAAAGCTTAAAGGACTGGTAGATGCTGCAGAAAATTATCATTCTGTTCTTTCGGAAAACCGAAGGTTGTACAATGAGGTTCAGGATTTGAAAGGTACATTGTATTATCTTAGTTTGGTTAGGTTTCATTGCTGAGTAGCTGATACTACTTCTTATTTGTGCAGGAAATATTAGAGTCTATTGTAGGATAAGGCCATTCCTTCCAGGGCAAAGTAAGAAACTAACAGCAATAGAATATATTGGTGAGAATGGTGAATTGGTTGTTTCGAATCCCTCAAAGCAAGGGAAGGACACCCATAGGCTCTTCAAGTTTAACAAGGTTTTCAGTCCTGCAGCTACCCAAGGTTTTAAATTTTCTTAACTCTGTTGATTATCAAATTCATCGCTTAACTTAATTGCTCTATAGTTTTAACCACAGTATTTACGACTGCTGCTTCTATATCTACATGTTTCAATGTGATATGTCTGCAGAGGAGGTATTTTTAGACACCCAACCATTGATTCGATCTGTTCTTGACGGATACAATGTCTGCATATTTGCTTATGGTCAAACTGGCTCAGGAAAAACTTATACAATGGTGAGCTGCTTATTAATACTTTCCATTTGAAATATGTTGTTTATTTTAAACTTGTACGCTGTATCTAACGGATTTTTATTTTCTGTTTCCAGAGTGGACCCAGTTTGTCTTCTAAAGAAGATTGGGGAGTCAATTATAGAGCATTGAATGATCTTTTTCAAATCTCTCAGAGCAGGAAAAGCTCTATTGTATATGAAGTTGGTGTTCAAATGGTTGAGATATATAATGAGCAAGTCCGTGATCTGCTTGTTGGTGACAGTTCTCAGAGAAGATATCCTTTTATCTTAATCTTAATTTCATTTCTTCTTGTGTTTCTCGGTTCTGGTCTGAAATTTGGCTCTATAACTTATGTTTTATTCTTTTTGTTTCTTACTCATGGTTCTTTGTGTTACCCTACCGATTTATGAATTTTCAATCCTCATTTCTTAATTTTATGATATTTGGTTAAATAGTTCTAATTTATTCCTTTTTCATTTTCTTCTTGCTGTTAAATATGTACTTTGTTTCCTTTAACTTGCACACACTTGGGATTTGGAGCACCACCCAACCGAATGGGTTAGCTGTCCCTGAAGCAAGCATGCATTCTGTAAAATCAACCACAGATGTTCTGGAACTGATGAATATCGGGTTAATGAATAGGGCTGTAGGTGCTACAGCCCTAAATGAGAGGAGTAGCAGATCCCACAGGTTATATTTTCGCCGACGACTTTGTATGTAACTTGTTATTTGGAGACTTCGGGTTCTGTGTCTAATGGGTTCCAGTATATCATCGTGTGCAGTATTCTCACCGTTCATGTTCGTGGCACAGACTTAAAAACTAATGCTGTTTTGCGTGGTAGTTTACATTTGGTGGATCTCGCTGGCAGTGAACGGGTAGATCGTTCTGAAGCAACTGGAGATAGGCTTAGGGAGGCACAACATATAAACAAATCTCTGTCAGCTCTTGGAGATGTAATCTTTGCTCTGGCACAAAAGAATGCTCATGTCCCTTATAGAAATAGCAAACTGACTCAAGTTCTCCAGAGTTCTTTGGGTACTTTTCACCGTTCAGATTTTAATTTTGCAATTGTGGTTTCACAGCATCGTCATGCCTGATAATATTCTACATGCCTTAAAGAGGTTTTTTATTTTTAATTTTCTCTTACTGATTAGTTATCTTTTTTTTTTTTAATATCAAAATTGTAGGTGGCCAGGCAAAAACCCTTATGTTTGTGCAGCTTAATCCTGATGTAGATTCATATGCTGAAACCGTAAGTACGTTGAAGTTTGCCGAAAGGGTTTCTGGTGTTGAGTTAGGTGCTGCACGGACTAACAGAGAAGGGAGAGATATCAGAGAACTTATGGAACAAGTAACCTTCTTTACTCTTGCTCTACTCATTTTCCCCCTTTTCCAAAAGTTAATGTAGCATAGCTGTTGAAACCAAGCAATGATTGTTTCGCCATTGGTTAACTTATTTCTATGGCAATGGAGAAACCACAGAGTTATAGTCAGAAAGTTGGACTTTTCACTAATGAGCCTTCAACTGGCGTATCCTTGCAGCGGCATAATCTAGTTCATTTCTGATCTTCTATTTGATCTTGCAGGTTGCATTCCTCAAAGAAACCATCACAAAGAAAGATCAGGAGATTGAGCGTTTGCAGTTATTTAAGGGTAATGGCAATGGCTTTAAGCGTGGTATGAGCTCACTGAGGTATGGATCTTCCTCTCCTAGGGGACACTCTGGTGGGACTCCTCAACAAAGCCCGAGCCTCTCAAGACGGCAAAGCTTGGGAAATTTTGAGAAAGCAGCTTTCGATGTTGACAATTTCTCAGTTAATGGTGATAAGCATTCTGAATCTGGCTCACATCGGTCGATCGATGACTTGAGGCATCACAATGAATCTCCTCCTGTGCAGACAAACCTTACAGGAAGAGATTTAGGTCAGAATATTACTGACGATATTGAACTCTTGAGCTTTGGAAATGCAGATTCAGAAGAGCGATTAAGTGATATATCTGATGGTGATCTCTCAATGGGGGCCACGGATACTGATGGTTCAATCTGTAGTGCTGTAGAGTTCACTCTTTTCCCAGAACTTTCAAAACCTTCTGACAAACCAGAGAAGGTTGAGAAATCAGGCAAAGCTGAAAAATCCGAAAATATTGGCAAGTGAGTATCATTCAACTCCTTTCGCTTTTATTTTCTCTAGGATCTTGTTTTTGGCATTGATAAGTAAGAACAAGATTCTATTCAATTGTAACGACTTCAAAATAAAATGCCGCTAGCAGTAACTATAATCATCAGAATCACTAAAATATCTGATAATTTGCTTAATTTTACTTTTCTGGTTGGTTCATTTGTTGCTTGAAAATAGGTCCATTGGACCATTACTCCCATCTAAGCTTCCGAAGCTGTCTCAAAAAGTGGTGCAGACTAAACCAGCGGCTCGGTTGTCAATGTCCAGGAGCTCCTCAAAGGTTCCATCAAGTACGTATTTCTATATACTATTCTATAATTGAACTGTTTTATTAGTGATTAAGCACTACTGCTACTGTTATTGTTCGTGCCATTCTTTTTTTTTTTTTTTAATTTTATTTATTGCCTCACTTATTCTTTTTTTTTTTTTTTTCCTCTTGGAAGGTATGTCATCAAGTTATAGGAAAATTACTGCTGCGGCCACCACTAGCAATTCTTCGATTAAGCCCCCGAGACGACGGGAGTGATTTGAAGATATATTTAGATGGTAGAAGAAATCTGACTCAGTGTATGTAATTTAAATTTACAGCTTCACTATGGTTGCCTGTAGGTTATTCCTCTTTTCCATTTACCTTATTGGAAGGAGGTTAAAAGTAGAGAAAACTGTTTATTTGTAACATGCATGCTCAAGGGTCATATCAGCCCTTCACTCAGGTTCGCATCTATATATATATTGACTACTTATTATGACGTATATTTGTCCCTTCTCTTTTTTCCCTAAATCCTTTATATTTTGTCCAAATAGGCTGAAACAGGAAGGGTATGGACTGAAGTGGGGGCGGAGAACCGAGGGGAAGGGAAGTTTAGGAGGAACAACCTGGTTGACTACTTATATTATAAAGAAATAAAAAAATAAAATAAAAACACTAGAAACTTGTCTAGCCAATTGTTTCAGGTTTTTCAAAAATTTAAAAAAATGATAAAAATGATCTTTGCAATTGAAGTTTTCAATTTAATTTTAAATTGACAGAAAGAATTGCAAGAATTATGTTTTGAGAAAAAAAAAAGGGGGCCCATTTTTATTGTTTTGACTGCAATAGTCATAACGCCAAAGGACTTCTATGCTTAATTTTGCTCGTTATTTTGTGTTTTTTAAAGTAATTATTTGATCACAATGTCAATCTCGTCTGGGTGGTGTAGTTGGTCATCACGCTAGTCTCACACACTAGAGGTCCCCGGTTCGAACCCGGGCTCAGACAGACTCCCATGCATTTTTTTCCCTGTACCCCACTAACAAAGCCCGAGGAAATGCACATGGAAGCTTTTTCAGAAATATTTCTTCAAGTACTAAACCTTCCCCTTTCGGCCCATATTCCCCCCTCCCCCCACCATAAACCTTTTGTATGAGTGTTTTTCTTTTCTTTTCTTTTATTTATTGATTTATTTATTGTATAATATAATGTGACCTACTTATCTACATTATTAACAAACTTGCAAACTGTGTTTGGTGTCATTAAACCATGTAATACCAAGTCAACTTAAATTACATTATAACAACTATAAGTATCTTTTAATATAAATTTAATTATTTTTAATTTCATTTCAAAAAAGTTTATTTTAATTAATTTTGTTTTGAAAATAATCTAATATTCAATTGAAAAATTACCTATTACTTTTGTAGTTAACGTAGCTTTCTTTCTTTTTTCACCTTTTTTCTCAATTTTTTTTAATTTATAGTTTATTTTTTTTCTTTCACCCACAAAATATATAATAATATGTGAAAATATGGATATGAAAAATCTTTTAAAATGATAAATATTCGAATTCATTATATTATAAAATTAACATTTATCATTTTTAATTATTTTTAATTTAATATTTAAAAAATATTATGTTCAATTAATAATTTTACTTGGTGTTGTACATCTAATTTCTATTCCACTTGATACACTAATAATAATTAAATTTTTAGAGCAAAGTTATAATTTTAACAATTTTAACTACTTTTTTATTAAATAATTTAATCCTAATTATTATCCAAAATACTACAACTAGTTTTTAGAAATAAGAAGTCTTATTTAAAAAATGTAGAATTTGCATTTTAAAATTCTTAGTATATTTGTCAACTAATTTAGTCATTTCATTTATTCAAAAAGTTTAAGTGAAGTTACCTAAGTATAGAAGTGACAAAGAAAGGAAACAAAATCCTATAGTAAAAAAAACAAAGATCCAGATATCCAAACTTTTATTTTATTTCCTTTTATTATCCTTACATATTAAGTATTTATAGCAATAGAAATATAGATATTTACTCACACAACAGAGAACAAAAGGAAAGGAAGAAAAAAAAAAAAAAGGAAACTGCAAGAGAGCTTGAATTCCTCTACTTACTTGAGAAGACCATGGAGACTTCATTGAAACTGGCTGTTTTTTTCACTCTTTTGCTTACATTTGGTAAGTCTTTCAATATAGTATTGATAAACGTATCTTTTTTTTTGTCTTGATACATATACATATCGATATTATTATGTTTTTTAATATAATTATGAGTTTATTGATATTTTCAAATATTTTAAAGAATAATGTTTAAAATGACAAAACATTAACCAAGTTTTTGTTGTTGTTGTTTGAAGGCATGCTGTTCTCGAATGTGCCAACAATCATCGAAGCCCAAAAGAAATTGAAATGCCAAACCAATGATGATTGCAAGAGGCAGTGTACAACTAACTTTAACGTTTGTCATGATGGTTTTTGTGTATGTGCTGGTAGCAATCCATTTTGCTGTTAAAGGACCAAAGTTTACATTGATTGATTGTAATAAGTTTTGGAGTTTGGTCAAATGTCTTGTTCTTCGACATTTTTATCAAATAAATATCTCTGATAATGAATAATAATGTTTTCTGTTAAACACCCAAATTGTGCAGACACTTAATAAAAATTAAATAAATAAGATTTTTTTTTTCATATTAACAAAATTATTTTAACTTCAAAAGTGGATTAAAATATCATAGCGTTTAACCATAAATTTAAAGTACATAATGTATTAATATTTTTAAAGACTTTTAATGAGATAATATAATGTAATTTATGATGTAATATTTCTTTGTCCAACACTTTATGGTATGCTTAATTGGAGCAAAAGTAGAAGTGTATGGGTCGTGGGTTTTGGTATTTCAGGCAATTTGTATTCTTGGCGGATCCTATAAAAACCTTTTATATATATATAAATAAAATGTTGAAGACTCTTCAACGAAGTCGTTGTAGTATAGTGGTGAGTATTCCCGCCTGTCACGCGGGTGACCCGGGTTCGATCCCCGGCAACGGCGACACTTTTTCGCTCCCCTGTGTTTTGCACGTTCCAATATTTTTCGCATTCTTGAAAATGTTGCACTTACACTGTGAATATAATTTCTGCGTCAAATCGGCAAACTATAAGGCTATGATATCTGGATAAGCTACCCAGTTTCCACTTCTGGATCAAAAGGAAAGGAAATTTCCAATATTTTTACATATTTTTGAAACTGGGTTTTTCAATTTCTCTTTCATTCAGGAATCAAAGAATCGAAACAAAAATGATTTCTCAATAGAGATGATGATGTATTATGCATGTTATTCTCAGCAGCAGCAGCAGCTACCAGTATAACTCTTCGGTCTTAAAATAAAAAAGAAAAAAAATCACAATCAAACACTTTGAATGAGATCAGGAAAATGGTGAACAAGTCGAAATCCCATATAAATCCCACATGGAACATCGACTCCTCTGCATTTACAAACATGATAATGGAACTATAACATGATAAATGATGAGTACCATCATTTGGTTGGGTGCTTGAAAAATACTGTTAATGGGTCATAGTGATTACAATATGATGAAGTCTGCAGACAGGATTTGCAGAGTTGGTTCTTAGTTCTGATAAGTAGAGGACAGGAGAGGTCAGTGGTCACCACTAAATTTTTGCATGTGCTTTGATACTAACAGTCATATCTGTCAGACAAGTCAACTCACAATCTGAAAAAAACAGGGGTCGATTATCTCAGAGTTTCAGTTATTACTGAATTATTAAACTAGCATACACTACTTGAACTCAAGTTTAATGGTCGAATATGAGTATATTTAATATCTTTTTAAAATTTTTTTATGTATTTAAAATTTTTTTAAAATATCGTATTTCTATATTCATATTTAAAAATATATCAAATACAAGTATGAAATATAAATGCTTTAAAAAAATGAAAAATCAGATCGAGGAAGTGTCCAGTAGTTAAAGATAGAGGAATTGGTATCCAAGTTGATAGAATAATTTGCGGATAAAAATGGATAAAGTAGGCTATTATTACTATTATTAAAGATTACACAACTTTTTGTGAACAATGTTTTACCTTTTAAACTACTTCGGTTCCAAGTTCCAACCAAAACATAGTAAACAAGATACTAAAAGGGGAAGTTTCAGGTAAGATTTTCTATGATTTACCGCCCCTTCATAGCTCCATAGCCTCAATGTAATACAAAGTAAAAGGGAGAGACGAATTTCCATCTCGAAAATGTCTCAAATAGCTACATTCACTATTTTCCCTTCCTATTAAGTTACAAATATGAACAGTATGGTGTTTCTATTCTAATTCTAATTCTAATTATAGAAGTGAAGAATGAATCAATAGTGCAGTGACGAAATTTTCGTTCTAGAGAAGTAACCGTCCTATCGTGTCCTGAAACTCGCATATCAATCCATAAATCATGTCCGATTTACAGTGTAAGGTGTGGAATCTATGCCATTGAATATAGACATCCCTGTACAGTAACCCTCACCTGGAATGGCAGAATGTGTGACCCCTCTTCTTTCATTTTGCTTTCAGCAATAGCCACTCCAAAACACATGGAGAGGCAATTCGCAATTCAATGAGCCAGTTGTTTTCAGGTCTAAACGCGAGCGATTGGAGAGAAGGGAGGGTTAATCACATAGGATGGCGGGATTGATTCTGCCCTCTTGCTGCTGACTTTCTTCTTCTCCCCCTCTGTGACCGCTTCTATTAAGAATTTCACTTCCTCCTCCAGAAGTGCTTTTAGCGAATTGCATTGTGACAAACGTTTGGTTTGTGCCTCCCCAGCAGCAGCGGTAGCGGGGTCTTCTGTACCATGCAATACAGCAACACAAACAGAAAATGCTTGTAATGCGGACAACTTTGCATGGAAATCAACCACATACCCTCCTTCAATGGCTGTCATGGTCAATGCTGGTGTATTCTCCTTAGCACCCTACATTATATAATTAAAGCTTAGCAATGGCAGAGCTTAATTAGATGAACAATAATAAAAAATAGTGCCAAGAAGCAAAATACTTTCCGAAAATACATTTCAAGGTAAATCATCTCATCTGGAGCCAACATCCTAGAAACTTTTCTTTTGAAAGATACTAAGGTGATCCTTATGCGATAACTGATGGTAGAACTTATTTGCTTTGGCATAAAACTAAAACCTTACCTGAAGAAAAAGTTCAAAAGGCCGCTCACTGTCCACCAAAGGCTGATCTTCGGAACAATTTATACTCGGATTGCCAAAAACCACAAGGGGGCAGGCCATGTCCCAGCCACCACAATCACAGCCTCCACCCATCCTCCACCTATCCAGCAGCGATGAAGGACCCAGGGTTTCAATACTAGGAAAGCCGTGATTTCCGGTTGGAATAACCACCTGCACCTTTTCTTGGCTCCTGCCATCTTGCATGGTGCTTTTGCATTCCTCAATCATAGAGAGATTGAGTAGGTTTAAATGCCTCTTATCACCTATTTTATCCCCTCTTCTGTATTTTAAGCTCTCTCTCTTCTTATATGGTACTTGAATGACTATGGCAGCAATTTCAAGGTTTGGACACAAATTGGCAGGTAGCTGTGGGGTTGCTCCATTTAGGGATTCAACCTCATCACTGTCAGAAGCAAGATTTAAGTGATCTTTAAGCTTCACTGCATTAGAGCCATCTTCGGATTCATAACATCCCACGTCCAAGCCTGAACTAGAACAGATAGGGGATTTATGAACATCAGGGGATCCTTGGAATGAAACGCGTTGTCTTGCATGTGCAATATCATACAAAACAAACTCTGTAACCATGGAGTCATCAAGAAATCCACCGTCTTTAATTTCTGAGCACAAACAGCTAGAGACTTGCATCTGCGCAACAATCGGAGAATCTTTGCTGCTATCACTAAATCCCCACATACCGGCATTGCTCTTTTTTCTATTGCCAATGGAGTGAAAGGTATATACCCAATTGAAAGCATTATCTGACTTCCATTGTTTGGCCAGAAAAACATCTTCTGGTTGATTCATTGAGAACTCAAAAAATGGCACTCCATGTTTCGCTCCCAACTTGAGCCACGCATGTAAGTGAACCGGTGAGCTTGCCAATGGCGAGCGAATGCTATCTTTCTTGATAAACCAGGAATCCAGTTCAGAATTCTGACGCAAATTTGAGAAGTCAGGTAACAATGATTTCCGAAATGTCTTATTTCTTCTCGTGTTTTCCATCCCAATAGTTTTGACACTGTCAACTTGTGCTACATAACCCAAAGGACTTCGCAGAGACTTTGATTTCATGAATGGATCAAACATCTTTCTAATAGGACTAAATCTGTCCCTTGAACTGGTTCTGCAGGACTGGTCACTTTCTGATGAAGAGGGCGAATCAGAAGTTTCAACCTTAGCGGAGAGTGACTTATGCAGATTGCGAACTGTGTCTTTTTCAACAGGGTCATTACCGTCGTCTAAAGGACTAAGAACTGGTTCACATCCATAACTTATGTCCCTCTTGTTACCTGTCCCGGCAGTTTCTGCCAACTGTTTTTCTCTCTTATCCAAATCTTTATCATCTGAACTTAGACAGATTTCAATGAAGTCATCCAATGAGCATGGTTCTAAGTAAGGTTTGCCAGTGGATGCCGATTTCAAGCTTGAACCATCAGACATCACTGTATTTCTTTCCCCTGGGCCTTCCTCTTCTAAATTACAAAGAGAATCAACAATTCTGAACGAAAAAGAGGTGTCACTATTACGTGATAATTCGATTTTCCTCCTCCCCTCAACAGTGCCGGTTTTTTTTATCTTCCTTACCTCTTTAGAACTTTGATATATGGAACCTCGTTTCAGCTCAGCATTACCTTCCGGCCCAACGGATCTACATGGAATGTTCTTACAAGAAGCACTGCGGTATCGACGAAAGCTGATTTCAGTAAACGGCTCCTTTGCCCTCAATATATCATCGTTACGACCAGGCTTTCCTTTCGGATATCTCTTCTGGATGTTTGAACATTGTCGAGGCGATGGAAGAACAGTGTTAGGACTCAGATCTAACGTGCAGTTCTTCTCCAAGTCTGGCTCCATCTCTAGTCCCATTGATACATTTACGGTCCCTGCAAGAATATTGCAAGTCATATGAACACAGATCTTGACCATACAAGCTAAGCAGAGATTATTACCATCTTCAGTAATCCACATATTAATTTCTCAAATCAATTGTCAAGATATGCTCCAATTAATTGCAGATTTGTATTGAAATTTTGAAACATTCATGATAGCAATCGGTATAAAATTGATTCAATACTTTGGTTCCATTCCATTGGACAATATCCTATAAACAACCAAAGAAAATCTTTCCAAAACACTTCAAAGAAAAAAAAAAAAAAACTCTTGTCCTATTACAAAAGGAAAAAAAAATGGAGAGCAGACAGAAATCAGTAATGGAGGCTCCAAATAAGACCTTACTAATCAAGCAAATACATTCTCAACAACAAAGTTAAATCTCTGCTTATAACTCATCATAGACAAGCCAAGCTAATATTTTCTTTCTAAGGAGAGAGAGGGAGGGGGCGGAAGAATCATCAAACAAATAGCTTCATATCTGTGCTGACCTTAACTTAAGAAATGACCTTTCGTTTGGAAAAGCATGCACCCATAGATGACTTTAAACTTTTAAGGTAAAAAAAAAAAAAAACTCGCAGTGATCTTAATAAAAATAAATCCTTGAAGGCAATAAGGAATCTTGTGATCTCTATAAACACATAGGAAAAATGAGTAAAGTGACAGGGATAAAGGCTAGAAACAATTATTAAAAAAAATAAAAACTTTATTTTTCACTTGCATTTCAAGCTAACAAAAAGTGGCCCAAAAACAGATTGCTAGAGAAAAATGGGGAAACCCCCATTATAGATCTTAGAGAAGTGAATTCAAAGAAATCCCAGGAAACTCTAAGTTGATACAATCATACCCTTTAAAACTCTTGAGCTCAAAGTCTTTTATGAAATCTACAAGAAAGCAAAGAAGAAAACACCAAAAACCACCCTTCTTTAAAGAAGAGCCCGGACACGACCCCTCAAAGAGTACTTAGAATTCTAAAAGAACCCAACAAAACAAAAGTACAATGTAGAAAAGCAAAGAAAAAAGCGGAGAGACAACAAGTACTGGACCAGAAACTACATAATAAAGCACAATGGACACAAAAAGAATGAGTTGTTTTGAAGGAGAAAGAAGAGAGGGAAAGCATGCCTTGCCTTACTCTTGACTCTGTTATAGATTGTATTTAGGAAAAGAGTGAGTGTCAAGTATTTTGCGTATTTGCTGTCCCTCGCTCACATGAGCTCTGGGGGGGGGGGGGGGCGGCGGGGGAGCG
>JAQSVH010000006.1:1147602-1165423 GCA_029448705.1 Adansonia digitata | reverse complement strand
AACATGAAGATTCTGCAAAATGGGTTTTTCCAACCCAGAGAATACAAAAATGTTAGTACAAGATTTTCAGTACTTACAGAGTGAATCAATGAGGAAGGTGTAAAAGCAGCCACGAGGAAAACGGTTAAAAGGAGAAGAGTTGCAATTGTTGCAGGTTTTACTTTCAATGGAGGTGGCCAGAAAGGTAGCCTAGCCAATCCAGAACCATGCGACATGGATTCTACACTGGATTGCATATATAACATTCAGAATCCTCCCACTTTGTTTTTTAGCTTTCACCAAACTGTTGAAAAGTTCAAAAAAATGCAGCTTCGATTCTCCAGTTGATAAAAGCTTTGCTTCTCCCAGCAGTAAATATTTGGGAAATGTTGGAACCATTTTTGGTGAATTGGTGATATTTATAGAAGGAAATGTGTATAGGATAATTATGCTTAATGTCTTACTTTATTTATTTATTTCAGAATTCAGTTTGTATTAAACGTAAAAATGCAAGCTTCGTCAATGAACTTTCCCGACGCCAGAAAATAGTCCGAATACTTTGAGCGCATGAAGAATAGCTGTGGCTCTAACACAGCATTTGTTAATCTTCCGCTAGGCGTCATTAAGACATTATGATCCAGATGGTGGCCATAGGTTTTGGTACTGAGGCACACATAGGCTAGATTAGCTGAAAGATTAGAGGGCATATCAATTATACTAATTATATTATAATTAATCGATCAATATTTAATATTATAATTAATCAATTAACATTTAATATTATATAAGATTTATAAAAAAAAATTATATGAAATTTATATTTATAAATAATAGATTTTTATATAATTTTTTATTTTAATTAAATAATTATAATATTATAATAAAATAATTATAGGTAAAGATTAATACGTTGTCACTAATTGAAAGTTGGGAAACTGAAAATTTGGGAAATGTCGAGGCCGCTAGGTCTGGGTCGGATGAACCAACTTGCTTTGAACAAAATTTTGTTTTGTTTGTACTGAGAAATTTCCCTGCTTGGACACACGACAAGACCCAACATTCAACGGCCTATCAAAAATGAAATAAAGCCAGGCTGAGCCTTCTTAAAAACTTGGGATTTTTCAAAAAGATCGGTGCCCTTAGCCCACCCAATCCAAATATGATCATCGAGACATCGACCAGGATCCTACTCGTAAAACTCAAAACTCCCAAAAATCCCAAGGGATTAATATCTATCAAAAAATGTAGAATATATTAAGATGATCTTCTTTACAGATTTTACCGCGAAAAGCGAAAAAAAAAAAAAAAAAACCAACATTGTGAATGTTTTCTAGAATAGAAACAATAAATCTTAAATTCTACCAACCAAGAGCTATTTTATCTATATTTTTATCAAAAAATGAAATAATTATATTAATGCAAAATGTCACCATGACAACAAGAAAAATGTAATTATGGGGGAGAAACAGCAATCAAACATGAATGATCAAAGAAAAACTTACCTACATTTGGAAACTCAAAAGGAACTGTCAATTTTTTTTTTTTTGTACAACTTAATTTATTCACTCTAAAAAAAGGGCCTGTCACCACCTAAATTTTTTCTGTGGGCACACTCAGCCAGCAACTACTTCAACTACACATTCTTTTTTTTTTTTTTTGCTTTTTGTATAGGATGGTTTCATTTACTCTCAAGTTTTCAGCTCTTCATGGCAATCTTGAGATTCCGCAGGGTCATCACAAGCTGTTGTCGTTCGCCTTCCACCTCCGCGAATTTTAGGCTTATCTCCGAATATCGTTCTTGCATTTCCTTCAATTCATTTTCCATTGATTTGTTTCTTTCTTTTAATGATGCTAGTTCAGCTATCAATTCATCCTGGTTACTGTCTTTATCGACAATGGAGCCTTTCGGTTTTTTCTCTGACGAACTGTCTTCAGTTCTGTAGATAAGATATCAACAGAAGTAATTGTCAGTTATTTACCCTTTTCTTTGGTTTCTTCAACAATCTTCTTAGCATTTATTCCCTCAACTAATTGACTCAGAAACTAAAGTTCTATTTCTTCGAGTCTTACCTTTTCATAAAAGGCACCGGATTTCCATCGACTTTGGAAATGCATGCTTTCCCATCTGATATAATGCCATTTGAAGTAAGCTCCTTAGAATCTTTAAATCCCTGCATTTTTTTTAAATATTTAAAAGAAAAGATAAGTCAAAGCAAGAGATAAAGTTGTATGAAATAATGGATGTTGTTGACAATAAAACCAAAAAGTAACTGCAAAGAAAACTAGTCCTTAGCTAGGTTTAGGAACACTCATTGAGCCGTTCTAGCCATAATCAAACAATACTTAGGGTTAAAGAGTGCGGTTGTAAATTAATATTATAGCAACATCATTAGTTCTTGATGCCATGAAGAATTTAGAAAGTTGAAACCTCTTCATGCATAATTTAAGTGACTACCCTTCAAAATATTGTTCATTAATATCATAGAGTTTCCCTTAAAATGGATTCTTTTCTTCTTCTTTTTAATCATGGTATAATGTTTCTGACCTTTTGAAGTTGCTGGTGGCAGAAACTGGTGCTGTTCTCATTGAGTTCTTCTACTCTGCCTTCTAACTCATCAATTGTCTTCTGAAGATCCTTTTCCTTTTCTAAAAAGACATTTGTTGATGTTTCTAAAGCAGCTTCCTTTAACTTTATTTGTCCCTGCGATGAGAAAGAAAATCATAATGAATACAGTTTCTTCTTTTTCATACTCTGCACCAGAATAAACAGAATGAAAGGGAATTTTTGATCCCAGTAAAGACGGGAATATTATGATAATTTTTGCTGCTTGTGCTTGATAACAAATCTCCATATTGATTTCACTAGAAAAGCGGATGCTAAACCTTTAGCAACAAACAGTTTCAAAGAGGAACTTGATTTTAGATAGAAGTTGAATGTGTAAATTTACCTCAAGCAACATTATTTTCTCCCTCAGACTTGCAACCTCTTTAAGACAGCAAGGAATCATGGCAGATTTATTGTTTCCTAATGGTGTTTCTGTTCCGTCAGAAACTTCTGCTCTTCCGTTGCTCTCTTTCAGCTTCTTTTCCGTGTCAGTAAATGCATCTTCTTTCTTCTTAAGGTCACCGTTTAATTGAATTACTTGCTTTCTGAGTTTTTCATTCTCTACTTCATCGTCAAACATAGAACGTTTCAAGTTATTGCACTGAGTTTTGAGGGTGTCCAGCTCTGCTTGCAAGGATTCAACTGCAGCTTCTTTCTCATCCTTCAAATGGCTCATTCTTTGCAATTCATCCACTGACTTAGCTGCTTCCTTTTTCATCAAATCAATTGTACTCAACAGCTCATTTCTTTCTAAATTTCCTCTTTGCATCTGCACTTGAATTTCTTCAGCAAATGCTTTTGTGTGCTCCAACTCAAGTCTCAAGTTTTCTGCCTGTTGAGCTTGTTCACGGAGGCGTTTATTTTCTGTAGTCAGCTTGTCAATCTCAGCTTTTAAGCTGTGGATCTCCTGGCAAAGTGCCCCACTAACTTCTACCTCAAGCTTCTTTCGATGTTCAAGCTGCTCAGATTTATCATCAATTTCCTCCAACATCTGTTCTAGCTGGTTTGATTTTAAATTTAATTGATTGGAAAGATTACAAAGTTTTGCCTCATAATCTTCCCTAACTGATTGGAACTCTTCTTTAGCTTTCTTGAGCAGTTCTTCAAGCTGATTTTTCTGCAAGCGTAGTTCACTAGCTTCAGTCAGAGCTTTTGTAGCCACCTTCTCATTTGCATCAAATGTAGAGGCCATCTGCTTGGAGAGCCTTTTAAATTCCTCCTGCAGGCTTTCAGCTGTATTTGCATTCTTCCATCTTGTCATTCGCAGGGCTTCCTCAGCTTGGATAGCTCTTTGCTCCTGCTCAACTTTGGCTTGTATGATAGATTCTAGATCCGTTTCAAATGCCAGCGCCTGTTTCTCTAACTCTTCCTCCAAGCTTTTGATGTGGGTTTCTAGTTCATTTATGGTGGCTAAAGAGTCAGAGAACTCTTTTGACTGCTTGTTCAGTTCACTTTCCAAGAACTCAATTTGTGTCTCAAGTTCATTTATGTTAGCAAAGGAAAAAGGGCACTCGTAAGGCATCTTCAGTTGTTCTTGCAGCTGGCTTTGCTCCAATTTGTAGGAGATGTCGTGATTTTCCTGCTTCAGTATCTCATAGTCAAGTGCTAGCTGCTCCATGTGTGCCTCAAGCTCATCTTTATCTCTCTCGTAGATCTCGATCTCACGGTGGAGGTCCGTGATCTTTTTTTCCAGGAGAGAGGTTTCCTTGGTGTCTCTATGTTCGTTAACAATCTGTTCCAATGCCCTCTGCTCATCATCCTCATCTGTGTGATTTCTTGAGATGGTTCCTCTCAACTCTTCTGCATTGCCATGGGATCCTGATTTGTTAGGACTATAGGATGTCTCCTTATTCTTCGCATCCAACATTTCTTCTAGGTCTTGTACAGCAAGGATTAACTCAGCATTTGATTCTTGTGTCTTCTGCAGTTGTAATTGAAGATTGGAATTCAAGTCCTTCTCATAGTTCAGCTCTTGTCTGATTTCTTCAATAAGAACCCATGGGTCCCCACTCTCAAGCTGCAGCGTGTTTTTTACTTCCGCATCACCTATCTGCTTCTCAAAGGCCTTCAACTTCTCGCACTCTGATTTGAGTGCCTCTCTCTCTCCTTTCAAATTAGCAACTTCCCTTGAGAGATCCTGCCCCCTTTTGCTCTCCTTTACAATTCGTTTTCTAAGAGTCTGCAATTCCAAATCTGACACATCCACTTGCCTGGACAAACCAATGAGCTCATTCTTGAGCTTTTCAATCTCATTATCTAAACCATGTTGGCATTTTTCTCGTGGAAAGGTGTCCTGAGAACTGTTAGAGTCATCGGTACTCATTCCATGATCAGAGCCTGCCGACCACTCCTCATAGATTGCTATTGATGCAATTGATGTTGGTTTGGTAGTAACTGAGGTGTTATTCATAGATGACAGGTAAGTAGGACGGTCCTGATTGATGTTGTCATTCCTCATTCCAAGTTCTCGTGCAGTATTAAGTCCAGAGATGCTATCAGAACTTGAAATCGTAATATCAGATCCATTAGATCCCCTATGGTTCCCACGAAATTCAACATTGTGCGTGATTTTGCTCAAAGGTACATCCTGTTAGACAATAAACAAACAAATAAGTAAAACACGCAAATCCACCTTCAGTTAACTTTTATACCAAGCACATATTAAGTGACAAAAATTTAAAGAATAAGAAAACGGTCAGATTCACAGAAGCAACGAGAAAACCCAAAATGAATGCTTTTACGAAAAGGGATAGGAGCCTCACTTCAGTGGGATCGTTCTTAATGCTTTCATCCACATGACCATCGATCAAGTGGGCCTTCAAGCTCCTATCTTGCGATTTAAAACTTGCATCTTCAATGTCTTCCACCTCCCTGCAATAATTATCAAACAATTACAAACAAACACTCCAGACCCCGAAATATTATCCTATAACCATCAAGAATTCAATAAAAATTAACAAGTGACAAGTCCTTGCCTTTGATCAGCATTTTCCTGCAGCCTCTGTATTGAGACCTGTTCAAAACCAACAGTTAGAATTCAATTTTAAAGCTTCAATCAACATAAATTATGATGAAAGATTGAAGAAAAATCCTACCAGAGATAATCCGTGACAAATATAATTATGAAAGTGAAACAGAGCGAGTGAGAGTGAGTATACTAACATGCAAAATTGCTTTAGAGTTTGAATTCTTTAATGGAAGAGAAACGTTGGAAGTTTTAACTGCTTCAGCATAAGCTGCAAAATCAATTGAAGCTTCCCCAACCAAACCTCCTTTCCCCAATCCCTACAACAAATACATAAAATATTACTTACACACAATTTTAAAAACAAAACCAACACATCAAAAATATACATAGATATATATCTTACTGTTGACAAGATGAAATGGTAGATTCTTTCATTGATCTTCCCAGTTTTTGGATCCCGGACAAATTTGACGTTCTCGTAAACTGGATTTTCCCACCGACAGTCGCCGTCTAGAACCATCGCTTTTTCTAATTTTGTTCTCGGTTTTCCTCCGTCGCCAGGAACCACCGATATCATCAATGCTTGCACATTTAACTGTGTAACCTAAGTACACAGAAAAGAATTAATATCTCAATATTTTTCAAATTATTCAATCACATTACGAAAATAAAATAATTATTAATTTTTTGAACAAGAAAAATTATCATTTTAACCAAGCAAAATAGCTCCAGCAGCTCCAGGGAAAAAAAATCAAATTCTTTTCTCAGTTTTAGCAGCATTTTCTAAGCAATTAAGCTAATAAAGCAAGAAAAGTAAATAGATAAAACTGCAAGAAAATACTCGATTAATGTGAATTTTTGAAAATAAAGAAGCATTTAAGAGAATGAGAGTACTTGAGTTGCATGGAACTGCAACTTGAAGACAGCTTTGATCCTGTTCTTGTCGCTCTTCCATCTCGCCGCCTTAAACATCTTCACCACAAAACTCGCCGCAATTCCCGGACTCTCACCGGAGGCCGGGCAAATCCCGACGGAAACCCGTCATTTATTCGATCGCTCGATCCATTGCCCGAAATCCAATCAAAATGCAAACACGCGGCGAAACAAAGCCTGTGGCACCAGTCTAAACCTAAAGTTTCGGTTCAACAGAAGCGACCTGGTTCAATGCGAGTGGAACTGAGTCGGAGACCGAGTCTAGAACTCAGAAACTAGGAAGCCTTGAAAGAAAGCAGATCTAAAGAAGAGCTCTTTCCTCTCCTTCACCTCTCTCTGCTTTCTGCCTTCTATTTGCAAGTTGTAACAATCTCTCTGGTGGAAAGAGATTAGATATATTTTATTTTTTTTAAAAAAATGGAAAAAGAATTAAAAAATTTTGAAGGAGAAGCTTCTTTTCTTTGTGATTAAATAATTTAATCAGGCTTAATTAAAATAATTATGTATTAGGTGAAAACATGTGTTTATTTGTTTTAAGCAGAGGGAACAGTAAGTACATGTCGTTATTTGACATTAATGCCCCATTGTCAGTTTGTTTTCGGCAAATATTCTACCTTATGGTCGAGGATCAAACGGGCAGTTTCGTAAAAAAAAATTAAAAAAATATATTAATTGTTTTAGTCCGTGTAGCCCAAAACGTTGGAATCCGGTGAAAAACAAAATATACGGAACTGAATCAACTGAGGGTGGAAAAATGAAGTTAATAAATTGAAAATCCAAGAAATGAAAAAGATTACTTTGTTTTTTAATGTTGGTGCCAATTTTCGGTTAAATTATAACAAAAAAACAAATTCTAAATTATTTTAATTTTATAAGTAAATTCTTATATTTTTATTATATTAAAACTTTTATTTTAAATAAAAATTTGATTGATGTTAAATATTTATTTAAATATGAATTAAAAATTTATTTAAATACAAATTAAAAATTAAAATTTATTTTGATATAAATTAAAAATTAATATTTTGATGTAATAAATATATAATATCTTACGTAAATAAAGCGATAAGGTTCAAGTACTCTTTCGTTATTATAACTCAATTTTATTATTTTTAACATTCATAAATCTCTAAAATTAAAGATAAAAAATTTTAATTATTAAAATACTTTTTTTGAAAAAAAAGGAAATCATGAATTATTATCTTGGTTTGAGTTTGAAATGGAATATTGATTTCAACATTTTGAATTATTGAACATTAGGTTGTCTCATTTTCCCCCTTTTTTTTTTTTCCAAGGTCCAGTAGGAGCTTCAATTTTTAGGGGGTACATCATTGTCTATAATAAATAATACCGTTTTTGCTTCAAACCAATAATTTATTTATTTTCCAAAGATAAATTACATAGGGTTGGCCAAAATAATATAAATACCTAAGGCCCTTAGTTTACTAACATTCCATAAAATGCATATATGTAATTAAAAACATATTTCAATTCTCAACATACATTCCTTTCATGTCTATTTGAGAAAATGCTGAAATCAATGTGAAACTTATGCATTTCATTTTTACATTGAAATTACATAGATTTATCATAAAAAATAATCTTCGGTATTAAAATTTTCATCAAGGCTTATTTTATTTATGTCAAATCCTGCTCTTTTTTATTATTTTTCATTGAATTATTTTTTATTCAATATAATATTAATCATTATTTATAAGTATAATTTTTATAATTTATAAATGAGTATTGTAAATGTAAATAATAATAAACACATAAAAGAATAATGGATTATATCGTAAGTCCTAACTCATTTATGTTATTATTTTAAATTTTGTCACATCACGTAGCTACAAAGTTTTGGAGTCTGTGGGTATGATAGACAATTCATAAAATTGTATGGGTATTATGGTAATTTTACGATTGTAACTTTGTCAACGTATGACCGCATCTGCATGGTGCCGAGGCCGGCCGAGTGACAACAAAGATAAGAATCCAACGTTGAAAAACCGACGAAACAAACGCCAAAGGTCTGCTCCGAGTAATCAATGAATTAATTTTATTACTTACTATTTTTCTTAATTATACATTAATCACCAGAAAATTGCATTTTAACCAAAAAAATTCTGCTTCAGCCTCACAATAAAATGTTACTACCATTTTACTTAAAAGTTAAATTAATGTCTTTTGTAGCGTACATCAAGCTAGCTATCACTTCACCTTTTTATTAAAAAGTAATTTAAACTTAAAAGTATACCTTCTTATTAAAAAAAATATATTGATATAAACATAAAATTAATTAATAATTCATTTGGATCCCAATCGAAAACAACTCTATTGCATCGATAATATCATTTTTTGACCGGACACAAACGATAATAAATTTATCTAAATTTTTTTATATTTTTAATCTATCTAAAATCTTGAATTATAATTAAACGATAATAAATTAATTATAATTAAGCGTAGAATATGGATGGACCTATCAAAAAGCTGTGTTATTCATTTGATCGGATAAATTCGACTCGAATTGGATTGAAATAAATTTTTTTAATTTATTCAATCCGACTCGATTCAAATTATTACACAATCAATAAAATATTTTTTATTTAAATTTAATTATAAAAATATTTTAATATTTTTAAATAACAAAACAAAATTTTCAAATCTAACATATAAAATACTAAACAAATAATTTTTTTTTTTTTACTATCTGAATCGATATCTCTAAATATATATATTTCGTACCAAACATCCCTTACAGTGAATGGACAAACAAAAATATCTGAAAAAAAAAAAAAAGCTAATTCTTATCTCAAATGTTAAATAATTACTATTCATTAATTGTCACTACTATACATTATGTGGAATTTATTTAATGACAATTATGATGATGTTTTGTCAAAAATCTGTTAGTCAAATCCAATTAGTTGAACACTTTTTTAATAAATTTGACAAAGAATTAGAGCCTTTAATATTGTATTATGAAATGGGCCAACTCGGACGATCCAAAAGTTAAATCTTTTTAAAGTCATGAACCATGATTAGTCTATACGTACAAAATTTATATGTTAAAAGTGTAGTAGGAGAGCGCCCATCGTAGCAGCTTATTTATTATAATTCACCCGCCGTGTTGTTGACATATTTGTTCGTGTTAGGTGGGGAGATTGGAATAAAATTGAGAAAATGGTGCTATTAGAGAAGCACTTTTTATAATTATAACCTTTGGGCAGTACTCTTACATATATATATATATATTTGATAGCAAATAATTTATGAACCTTTCTATTGTATAATCTCAAAAAACTTGCATAAATCGAAGAATCCCAATTACTCCTTTTATCTTATTTATTGTTGTTTAATTTCACAAAGTAAAATATGTACCTAAAAACATTTAGGGATTCAATGAAAAAGAGGATAAATGTCATAAAATATAGCCAACCACTTTTCTTCCACCGACGGTTGATTTAATTTTAAACATAATATTTCTTAAATCAAACATAAATATGTAATCTCGAAGATATTTATCAAAATCTGAAATATCCAAAATTTCTAATAATTATTAGTTTTCATTGAATTTTTTTTAATGTGCACATACATACACAATTTATTATTATTGATTACAACATTTAATATGTTATTATTATGAATAATATATTAATATTTTAGCAATTTTTCTTTCAAATGAGACTCAAACTTTTAAGCAAGGATTCTTTTTCTTTCCCTTGAATAGTTATATACGGATTTTGCTTTTAAAGATATTGTATAGGATTTTGGTAACAATTAGTTACTATATATAGAAACTTTAAAGAATATTTTTAAGATATTAATTAACAAATTTCAAAAATCTTATCATTTATAGTAAAATATTTATTCGATACAATATATGAAAAATGATGAATGAATAAATTTATTAATTATTACATTTAATATATATTATATATTTATATAGTAGTAGAGATGGCATGAAAGAGAGACAACTAACCACACGACTCTCCATGTCAGGAAAATTAATGTTATTTAATTTATATTACATATTCTACAGAAATTGGTTTCTTATTTCCTTTGATTTGTTCACAGCAATAAACTTGCTTCAATGCTGGCTTTACTCTCAATAGAAGGCAATCCAGAAAAGAGAAAAAAAAAGCGGAAACTCTTAGGTAGAGAATTAACTACATGTATGGTGGTAAGTGGTAAGGTGGTACGTGGGAGGCAGGAAGAGTTGAAGGCTATTAACTGAGGAAACCCGACCGTAGCATATTGATCGATTGCTTTTGCATATATATCTTTTTTTTTTTTTCCTTCTTTTACTTGGCTTTTAAAGCTGCTCATGTCATGCGTTGGGCCGCCGTGATATATATGCATATATCTATATGTATGTACGTAGTAGCTTTACCAGCAGACCAGAAACTAAAGGCAAAGGTAGCTAAGGTCCTTCATTAAAGAGTCTTCCACATTGAGTCAGAGAAAGCATGCGTTTTCAAGATAGGTAGTCCCACGCGACTCTGCCCAGCTGCCGGATTCCTCTGTCTACAAATCCGTAGGAATGCATTTAATGTAACGATTGGCATAATTAATATGACTGATGTCTTTGAATATCACAAGAGTTCACCACAGATATTTACAAGATAGTTGAAGACGCATTTTCGGTTACTTTAATTAATGTTATTATGATTAATTATAATGAATATTAACGAATCATAGTACAACAATTGGTTCACAGAAACAGCCATCCTAACTACTTACCCCCTCTTTTATAATTTGGGGCCTCAGCTGATGGGATGCCACGTCCCTGTTCTTCTTTTGTTTGCTGCATTTCCATATATCGATAGAAACAGTACTGCATCCTTGGACCTTGCCCTGTTTCTTAATTTTTGCCTTGGTGCAACCCACTGAGCCAAAGCCGCATGCTGTAGGGCCAAGCGAGTATTGTGGTTAGTCAAACACAATCAAGTGTTTCTTGAGTGATTCCGATTAGTGGCTAACTGGATAAGTTGCAATCGAAGCTTTTAGGCCAGCCATGAACAGTGACTTCTTGGTTCCATGCACTTCAGTGCAAAGGTCCACTACACCACTTCTTGCATCAATGTCCAATTCCCTTACCTTGGTTCTTATTTATGTATGCCACTGTTACGACTAATATAGTTATGCAAATAATGTCACTGATGTAACTTTGCATTAACCCAAAAGGTGTCTGAATCATGTAGATGAACATAAATCTCTGAATTTTATTAACAAATGATTTTTTTTCAATAAAAAAGACAGGAAAAAAAACCCACAATTGTTTTCATGATTAATCAATGAGTTCATGCCATCTTTAGCAATTGTTGAAATTCTATAAACATTCTATTTCGTTGCTAAGATCTCTGCAAGATATATTAGGAAAATCCCTAATTGATATAAAAAATGCAGTAGAAAAAAATAGTTTGAGCATTATTTATGTCACTTCCTATCCTTGTCAACAAAAATAAAGAAAGAATTAATTTGGTTTTGGTAACGAAAAGAAAAGAGTAAGAAACTAGAGGTAGGGAACCTTAAAGAGACATTGATTTCCCTGTTGTTGATAATATAAGTTTCTGTAAATTGCATTGGATGAGATCAAGATTATTATAGAGTTTATTATGCATTGCGTTAAATCAAGTCAAACACTTACTGATTAATTTAATTTATTTATAATTTAAAAAAATAAAAAAATTAAATATTAATTTTATTAATTAAATAATCATTTAAATTAAATAAAAGCTTTAAAATATTACATCTGAAATTAAATTCAACTTAACTCCAATCAAATTTTATAACCGAATGAATAATTTTAACCTTAAACATGCCTCTTGTCTCACCTTCCTAACTTGATTTTGAGAGGGCCAGGGTCCCCTCGTCCACTTAATAGGGTTCATCATTACTTAGCTTTAGCATGAATTACGTATAATTAAGTTGCAATGTCTATGAAATAAGAGGAAGGAGGGGGTAATCAACTTTTTAGGGGCTAATAATTGAAGCCATCATCATTGGTAACTCACATGAAAGTTAGGGACATTCACATTACAACCTTTTAGGTTTCAATAAGCTCTGTAACCTAACGGAAGTTGAGAAAAACATATCAATCAAATCAAAGACGAAATAAACATAAAATTCCAAACCAACTCTGGTTTTGGATAAAAAGTGAAAAATGAATCTTCTAAATGAAGTTAGAATTGTAGGGCATATGATTTTACGAAAGAGAGCAAAGTGCCCTACCTCTTTTGTCACGTGAAACATTGTAGTTTATGAAACTCCTTTTTCTTTTATGATTTATTTCCTGAACAAAGGAGATGGCAATATTTGTCGCCGGCAGCCTGCTTATCTCAACAAACCTAAATCATAATAGGTTGGATTTTGATAATGTTTTTTTTTTATATAATTCATATTGGTTTAACATGATTTAAATTGTTATTTTAATTAAATTTAATTATGTATTAATATAAAAATATTTTTAAAAAATTATTATCATTATTTTAAATAATAATATGAGTTTTCAAATTAACCCGATCTAAATCTGAATAAAAAATTATAAAATATTTAAACCGTGACCATGAATACCTTTTGGATGGCAACAGTTGGCTAGCTAAATCTATGAATTTTTTTTTTCTTTTTGATAAATTGAGGTAGGGGAGAAATATTTAGAAATGAACCTAAGCTTACATGCCAATTCTAATGAACTAACCATTAGAGCAAGTGATTGTTGGTATATGGAGTTTTTTTTTTTTTCTTTTATATTGATTAATGTTGTTTCTTCAAATTTATTTTTCACTTTAGCCTTTTTTTTCTTTACCATATGATGACATCTGAAAAATAAAGCTGAAAGTGGAGAAAATTGTGGAAGAAAATTAAAAGAGGCAAAAGAGAGAAAAAGCTGAAGAAGGGAGGGTGTGAAACAATGATGAGCATAAATGCACACATGAGAGACAATAGTAGGTGCTCACGTGAAGGTGGTCGATTTTTGTAGACCATAACTCAAGGGAGAGGTGGGGAAGGGTCCCAAAGTTCTTCAATTGTATCACATTTCCATGATTTGTTTTCGTCTATTTGCATCATCAGATGGAAGTACGTTTCCCCTCGGCTAAAGTATAGGTGAGAGAGACTGAGAATCGATCCAAAGATGTGATCTGAAAATGCCAGAAGTTCGTTACTGCTCCAAAACTCGTCCCTCCGGAGTTAGGTATGGGCTATATCTCTTAGTCCAAAATCAGAAAGTCGGGGCTCTTGGAACTTTGAGGCTACACAGTTCATATATTCCATGATATTAGGGCCTTTCAATTTGGGCCCCTGCACCAGTGGGTAGAAATAGAAGAAAATGTATAAAAGTAAACACCAGCATAATCCTTCCAGCAGCCTAAGAACCTACTGCCCCGGTTGCGACTGAGTGATAATGGTGTCGATGTATCCTTGCAAGAATTAATGGTAGGGAAATTGGAAAAAAAGAAAATGAAGGAACTAATCATTCTCCAATGCCGATGAATGATAATGAGGCGTTAGTTTTTAGGTGCTTCGACTAAATTTAATGTCAGAATTAACTGGAAAATGACGTGTTAATTTTCCACACGCATTAATCAAAATTAGTAATAAATATATACAAGTGAAAATAAAATAAATTTATTAAGGTACAGTAAATTGAAGGAATCTGATTGGATACACGAAAATAAAATAAATTGGCATGCAAAGCTCCTACTCCCATATAATTTTCATCCATCAAACAAAAATCCTCTATCGATAATTGGTTGAGGTTTTCCCTTGAAGTCCTTCTATCGGATTGTGACGGCGTTTGATGATGATTGTACCACATGGTTATTAGCTGCCCTCAAAGGGAGTTCTCAAAATATCCAGAATTTCCAATCATTAAAGCAGCAGCTATCGTGGTTAATGCTGGCAGAGAAACCAGGTTCGGATTTCCCGCAAGTTCTTCAGCTTGGCAACCCACAAGATTCACGGGGTATTGTTGCCGGAGGCCAATGGGAAAGCGGTGCTTGGCTTCACATGGATATTAAAACCCCCTACACCTTGTCACTAGAACTCAAATATTATTGCCCCACTGGGATTCTTATTTATCTGTTTCATCAAGGCATGCTCGGTTCATAAACAAAGCTTGTTTACCTATAACTCCAACCAGTTTATCATTAGGGGTCATTTACAGTTCAATATCAAAAGTAGCATTTGCTAAACCTATATCAAACTTAGAAAGCATTCGATTGTCCTTCCCGTCATGCTGCATGTGCTGATGTAACATTTTACCAAGGGCAATCCTAGACTGTGCTTTTGAGGTTGCTGGCTTATTCTTTACGTGTAAAATTATTAAATATCCTTTAAATAGTTCATAAATTATAAAATTTTTTATATATAATATTTATATGATATCATAAATATATTTTTTAAAAAACATATTTATTATTTTAAGAATATGCATTAGTATTTTGAAATAATAAAGGAAATATAATTATTTAAGAACATGAGAACGAAACATCTGCTTACACTCCACTGCTGACAGAAGCACGTGTCCATGGGAAAAAGTCTATCCATTTCAAGCCGACCGTGACTTCTTTTTCCACGTTGACGATACTGATAATAAGCAAATGGCACTCTTTTTCAACCCATGTGACCCAATAGATTTGCACAAAAATCGACTAACAAGCCCAACGCTAATGGTCAACCACCCCAGCCAAGAAGCAGTAATCAATGCAAAACAGATTCTATGATTTCTGTCTGGTTTTTCATGGCATCTGCTGTCTATATAAAAAATAAATCTCACTATATTCTTTTATCATTTAACTTGATAGTCAATTTCTAGTTTATAAACCCAACTAAACGAACCGAAATCTTACTTATTTCGTAATTGCAAATGCTTCTTCTTAAGTAGACATTTAGCTCATATTGTGAAGCAGTCGAAGAGGAAAGAAGCAGAAGAAAACTAACAATACAAGATTGGCATCTACATGTACTAATGATATGTAAAATGCAACAAAAAAAGGGCATTAATTCTAATTGAACACATTACAAACTACTTTATACGTTTTGTTTTGGCCATTGAATTTTAGGCTGATAAGCAGCTGAAAACTAAATTTTCATTAAAACCACCATGGACTAAGAACCCATTGCTGTCATCTGGTCGTTGAAATGGCGGTGGCAGGGACTTTTTCTTTATCTCTTTCTTCTTGCTTGCCTCGGCCGGAACCATTTTTGGCATCTTCCTGGCAATGGCAGCTGCTTTTTTCTCAATTCTTCTCCTTATAACATACTCTTCGGGAATAAACACATCCATTTGAATTAATTCCCGCAAAATATGAATAAAAATGGTGCTGCTGCCCAAAAAAACCAATAAGCTTGGTGAATGGCTGAATGCAGAGTGTAATGGATATTTAGCACACGGCAAATGAAGTAATTATAAGAATTATATTTATAGGAGAAGAGATTGGGCCTTGAGGGGGATACCATGGGCGTTGGTCCCATGTTTTGGTTCAAACAAGCTACTTTTTTTTACAGGTTCTGAGGCTTCCAAGGCGCAAAAACAATGGTTTTCGAAAAAGCTTTTGACTCTAGTGGCTTGGTGACATTCGGACAATTGCTAAAACTCGAAGTATAATGTCGTCAATATTGGGTTTTGTCCCTATATATAGAAACATGATTATTAAAGGTGTGATTAGAATTAGACATTGGCAGAAGATAACTTAATTTGGGACTTAAGCTTGGTTCTACTTGTATGGAACTCATCAATCAAAAAGATGCATGCAAGTCTTTGAGGTTCCTTATTACAAATGTATCTTCTGCTCTTTTTTTCCTCTTCTGATATGCAAGAATAAAATACTTATTCATTTGCAGCACATTCATGAATATTGGTAATTGTGTAAATACTATTGGCATTGATTTTGTTTCAATGGTTAGAAAAAAGAAATCTTGGAATCTTTAAATTTTGAATTCATGTTTTAGAAATATATATATATATATATATATAAAACAATACAAATCAATATATATCACTTACTGACATTATTTAAAAAAATTAATTATTTATTACTCATCACATATAATTATTAAATGGTAAATATTTAATAATAAATAATAGATCTCATGCAGACTTCCATCCACACAATGTTATGAGATTAAAACCTGCCTTAGCATAACTTGATATCATCACCAAAGCAGGGAAAACATGTTAGCTCTTGCAGAAAATCATCAGCTGGTCTTTTAAAAGACTAGTGGAATTTTATTGTCATCCCTAAGAGAGTTACAATTGTTCTCTTAATTTTCGTAGGCGTGCCCATCCTGCCCGAAGTGGACTGAATTTGATTATAATTTTTTTTATCAAATTAATTTGGTATAAATTATTTTTTTATTAATTAAAAAATATTAATATAAAATTAAAATTTATTAATCGAATCTGATCGAATAAAAAATTAAAAGAAAAAAAATTTGGCCCAGGGCACCTTTACATACAATTAATGGTCCTAATTCGACCAAATTATTTCCTAAACTTGTTCAAGACAAATAACTATCTTAATCCATCCATAAAAAGCTGTTAAACCTAAAATTTCCACCTCACAATATGAAGATCACACATCTGTAATCAGGTTATAAAGTTTTTTTCTTTTTTCCCATCTGGGTCATCCTTGAAAGACTTCGTCGAAGAACCTTGCATCTCTGTCCATCCATGGAACCTGACCCTATTCTTAGCGCCCGAGATTTCATGCATGCCAAGGAGTTCGAGATGGACCTTTGATTGTGTATCCTTAATAATCGTTGATTCATATCCTTCCGTTGTTTAATTATTAAATTTTTTCACCCTTAAATCTGCCTTTTTAACATTCGGTGAGGAAAGTTGAAAGGAAAATAAGACAATTTTCTGAATTCGTTTTTTATTTCTAACTTGAGCTAGAGATCAAAATTATACCTATTCAAAGATCGTACTATCCGCATAAGTTCGAAAGTCTATCCAATGTTTGAAAGGGTTTGGATAAAAATATTAAGTATAAAAAATGAGTCTGGACAAAAAAAAATAGGTCCGATTAAAAATGGACCGAGCCTTGATTCCAACTTTCAAAGCCTGAGCTGGGCCCGCCCTACTTATTTTATTATTACATTATATATTTATTTTATATTTTATTTATTATATAATTTTTGTCATAACAATGCATATATATAATATTATGGTATAAACTTTAAAAACTATATTAAATTATTTATATTTATAAATTTAATAAAAGAAAATTATTAAATTAATAAAAATTAAATTTAAAAAAAATATTTTTTATAAAATAAAGTATAAAAAATCTAATATGGACAAGCTTAAACGGGTTTGAACTTTCTATTTA
>JAQSVH010000006.1:1113823-1136384 GCA_029448705.1 Adansonia digitata | reverse complement strand
CTAAAAAAATGATCTTACTCTTAAACTCTTTGTTTTTCTCTTCATTTTCGGATTCCTGTTTAATGATCCGAAATGTAATCCTGGACATGAAGAATAAAAAAAAGAAAGTTCCTTGCTTCATTTTTAGAAATGGTATTAGGATTTGATCTGTTCTACTGTCAAAAACTGAAACAAAAAAAAAATTTGAACCCTCAGTACGAATAACTCGTATAATAAATTAGCAATCTTTAATCCACTCAGTCATCTCTCTTAATTGAGAAAAAAATAATTACTATATTACAGTACGCGAACATAAATTAAAACTGAAAATTCATTAATAAAAGAAAAGAGAGAAAAAAAAAGTTAAAACTAAGGTGAAGTATCTTTTTTGGGCACTAAAATTAAGGCGAAGTTTCTTCATGCAAGCATTTCAAATTTTCAATCCATTTGGGCTTAATTGAAAAGTAAAAAACATGCTGAGTTTGAACCACAAGATAACAATTGGCCCATCAAACCCAACAATGGGTTTTATTGAATATTGGGCTTCAAAGTCACCCAAAAGATTGAGTAAGCTTGAGCGGGCTTGGCTCATTCTTGGAAAAGCACCACAAACGGTTTCTGTTTATAAATGTTTGACGGAAACCCAATCGTCATCCATTACCCGTTAAGTAAATTATTTTGTTTCTTAAAACTTCCGACGTAAGCTTGTCTCTTTCTCTTTGGCTTCGCGAAGAAGACAACACACCGATAAATTAAAGTCCGTTGCGGAGAAGATCCTGGGAGCAAAACACATTTCCAGTTTCCCGCTTCTTCACTTTCCATTTCATCAATCTTCCCGAAAAAAGAAAAACATAAAAACAAAAAGCGAAACATTTCTGCTAAAATCTTTAAATTTAACGTTGCTTAAACCCCAGAACATATTCCTCCTTACATTAAAAAATCGGTTTTGTTCTATTGCTTCTTTTTGCAGTTGAAGTTATCAGAGGCATAGTTTCCAGTTATCGAAAACCCCAGAAGTTTTTTTTTTCCTGCTTAATTCTGTTCTAAGTTAATTTTGGGTTTATTTAGTTTGATTTTTGATTTTTTATGTACTTCTTGGTGTTCTGTTTGGCTGGCTAGGAAACCGTAGGAAAACATGGGAAAATTGGTGTTCTGTTTTCTTGGGAAACAAACAAAAAGTTCACAATTTGTAGGTTTTAGGATGACGTGTATAGTGATAGTTAGAGGGCAAACTTGGTGTTATGAATTTTCATGTGCCCCAAGGAATACTAAGTTTTGGGCTATTAATGTAGAAAATTCTTTTTCTTTTTTTTTGCTAATTAAGTGCATAAAAGCGAAGAGGAAATTTGATGATGAAACCTTGATTAAATGGAGCCTTAATTTTTGTCTAATGGGAACTCGTGAGTGTTTCTTTTAGGGCTCGCGGACTCGTCGAAAGTTGACAGATTAGTTTAGTTTTGTGATTGTGGTTGGCTGCTGAGTTGAGAAGATCATGGTGAAGTCAAGAAGTAGAAAGAAAGTATTATGACGATTTAGCAGCAGAAGATAGATCTGCTTCACCTTCTTAAAATTTTGACAGCATTTTTTATGCTGCTACAAGATCGGCTTCTCTTCAAGGATAATTTTTTTTTTTATGACTACAATTTCTGGCCGTAAAATTGGAAGTGTCCAATGAAATTGCTCGTGTAAAACCATTAACCATGGAACTGCTTGTCATTTTGATGTAAGCTTTTATTGTTTTAGCAGAAGGGTAACTGGTTCAAGTAGACATTTGAGGAAAGGAGGTTGGACTGAAGAAGGGGATGGTCACCAAAGACTTATATTTCGTTATAGTTTGCTGTTTTACAGTTTCATGCTTATTGACCTAGAACTTGCCAAGCTTTTCGACACTTTGCTATAAGTGTTCGTTTCGCTGAATATTTTCATTTCGAAATCAAGAAAGTCGGCTAACATTAGAGAATAAAATTACCAGGGAGGAATATAGTCAGATATTATTGTTGCTTTAAGGTTTTTTACCTCTTCCTTTTGAACCAGATTTTATACTCATGGATGTTCCCTGACATTTGTAAGGACATGATTATGGATGGACAGGATGATATTTTGACTGAAGCTGTGGAAAAATGCAATGCTAGGAATTGGAAGAAAATAGGTTGGTTTGAAGCTTTCACCTTCTGCTTTAGCTTCCTTGTTGTCCATGGAGGATTCTCTTAAGTCCCTGCTTTGTCAGGGTAGAAAACGTCTTTATAGCTACTTTTGAGTACCTATTTTGTATCGTCAATCTTAATTTGGTTAGAAATTGCCATTAGCTACGAATGAATATTTCTTCATTTGGTTACTACTCTTGTATTCTTAATAATTTTCTAAAGCGTAAGAGCATGGAGTTCATTAAGATGATGAATGAAGGCTTGTCCTGTAGTTTAATTGCATCTAGTGGTTTCAGAATATTCCTTCGGCTAAGCGGTTGTGCTAAGTCTTCCTTGGCTTTCCTCCCCCTTTATAGCATTTCTTTGAGATGAACTTCCAACTTTGAGCAGTAATTGGAAACAAGCCAAATGCAGGTTTTTTTTTTTTTGGTTGCATTGCAGTTCTGAAATCTAGTTAATGTTTATTTTATACAGCTGAATTTGTCCCCGGAAGAACAGATATCCAGTGCTTGCATCACTGCCAGAAGGTCCTGAATCCTGGAATTTTGAAATGTCCTTGGACAAAGGAGGTTGAATTTTTAGACTGTTTTTCATTCGCATCTACTTTCTAATGTCATCGATACATGACCTTCGGCTGTTTTGACTTTCAGGAGGATGATTGTATTAATCAGTTACTAAGAAAGTATGGTTGTAGGAGGTGGTCTGTCATCGCAAAGTTCTTTGGAGGTAGCATAGGCAAGCAATGCCAATAAAGGTCAGCACATTAGATTCTGATACAGCAAGGATTTATAACTGCTAAATATTTGCAATTAGCTATCTTTGGTTAACCAGGAGCCTACTTCGTTTGTCATGCTGTGAATTAGATTTATGCAACAAAAATAGTTTATTTTTCAGGTGGTACAATCATTTGGATCCAATCATAAGAAAAGATTCATGGACTGAAGAAGAGGAGGCCATTCTTACATATTGTCACCAAATACATGGGAACAAGTGGACCAAAATAGCAGAGCTTCTACCTGGAAGGTTTGCATTTATTTAAAATTCAGTTGCTAACAAAATTGTTTATGACACAATAAATTGATATGAAAATGATTACTACGTATGTTTACAGTTAAGGCCGTATGTATATCAACATATAAATTTGTAATATATGACGAATTGTTTTTCTTATTGCTTGCTATCGACTTTTTTCACATCTTTTTTGGTCATTTACAGGAGTGATAATGCAATAAGAAATCACTGGAACTGTACCTTAAAGAAGAAGCTGGGTTACATCTGCAATAAAGAATCTTCTGATTTTAGCGATTGGGAAATTACGCCAAAATGCATGAAAGTCAAAGAAGAGGGACAGAGTCCTGATGAAACAAAATTTGTTGATCAGAATATCCCCGTGGATTATAGTGCTGACGCATGTAATTTAGATTTGGTTCTTGGTATTGCTAGTCAAGCAGAAATCAGACTAGAAGCAGACTGTGGTAAGGTAAGAAAGCGCAGGTCTCCAGGAGTGCGAAATGAGCAGATAACTTCAATTAATAGAGTGCATTTTGATGAAAAGGCCAATGTTACCATTGATGATTCAATCATTGCATCTGTAATAAGCAATGCTAAGCACTCTATGATGCATGAGCTTCAATCAGCTTCATGCAGAGTAGTTTCTCATGATAGTTTTGCACTCTTTCTTCAACATTATTTGGTTCTCCAGCAAGTTCCTTAACTTTCAAATTTTCAGAGGATAATTGTCAGGTCGACAAGTAAAGCAAAAATCAGAGAATGAACACAGGGTACTCTAGTGACTGCTTGTCGCATAACGGGCCATCTCAGCTGGAGGATTTGATAAGTGCCAAATTTTCCATTTTGCACATTCATGATATGCATTTAAAAAGTTCATCTTCTTATTCTACTCTGCCTAAACTCGCGGGAAGTCTCTCTTTCAGCAGTAGCGGTCCAGAATCTATATTGAGGATGTCTGCAATGACCTTCAAGAACACTCCTATCATAAGGAAAAGAAGTTACAAAAAGTATTGGAACAGTAACTTTTCTGATGCCGCCTGCTTTCCACTGAGGACTTTCTCATGTTTTCATTTGGAAGTAGAAGTAAATGATACTTAGTGATTGAAGATTAATGCATTGACAGGCTTTTCTGGATCTCAGTTTACTTTAGGAAAGGGCATAGTTTTGGGGATTCTGATTCTACAAGTGCAAATACCACATTAAGTACATATTTTTAGCTGTGTAATAGAAGCGTGTGTTTTGAAATTTTTATATCAAATCAAACCAATATGAGCTGCCGTACGTACAGAAGGTTGTAGCTTTCTGGAATCAAATCTCTTTTTCATTCTGGGGTACATAATCAAGTTTCTCTTTATTCCTTTGCTTTTGCTTTGAGTAAGTACTGCTTTAGGGTTGTCAACTGGCGGGATGATTCAAGTGTTCAAGTATTGAATTTAGAATGATATCCTCTTCTTGAGTGGACTTCAAGATCGAACTTTATACGTGACAAATGTAATCTTTTAAAATTAATTACATGAAATAATTGGATTAAGTTGTAAGTTTAACTAGCTAAGTATCTTTGATTATTGTTTATAATAATAAATTTAAAAAAGAATGCCTTTCCAACTCTCTCAGACAGCAAATTAACGACCCAAACCAATGCGAATAATGTTTGTGACATCAATCCATTTCAGAAAATCCACCCAAGTAAATTTGTGCTTTGAAAGCCCCTTGCAGGACCTCTGGCGGCAGTTTACATGTTCACTTAAAGCCATGTAAATATTTTACTGAACGATGGATGGATCGTAAGTTAGCAGACAAATTTCGAGGCGCGGTTCTGCTTTCTTTAACTGTGGCCGCCCTGAACTGTGTCTTTCTACAGCTTTTGGTCCCCACAGGTAACAAACTCGTCAACCAGCTTTATCCAAATCATGCAATGAAAAGATCTTGTTACGAACATATCATGCTGCTGATCACGTGGATGTGTCAAAGAAGTAAGATTATCTCCAAACAAACGTCCTTATAGGTTTTGTTACAAGAATTCTGTAAGATAGTAAGATAAGGTTTTCTTAGGAAATCTAAAATCAGAAATAAAAGTAATGTGTTGATGGGCTAATTCCATCTGATGCTGAAATTTATCCATTCAATCATCATTATCTATTTATGAGCTGTGACTGACTCAGAGATGTTTATAGCACTTTATAGCTGCAGTTCTTTTCTGTTTCTCTAAAACCCTTTCACAATTGTCTTTTGGATGGTTAAATCACTTCCAACAATAGTTGCTCTTTTTTATGCATTCTTATCCATTTCCTTTTTCCATTCCTAGGATATCGTTTCCTTGATTTTCTCCAACACGTCTTCTTCGAACTTATATAGTTCCAAAACTTATTGCGTCGTTTATTATTATTATTATTGTTATTATTATCTTATTGTCTCTTTCAAAACCCAATCTCACTTTCATTCTTTTCTCTGATTTCTAATTTCATAAAAGAAATTCTCTCTGTAATCTTTTGTTTTCTGTTACGAAATGGGTTCTTTAGAACAAAACATTCTTGTTACTGGTGGAGCTGGATTCATCGGCACCCACACTGTGGTGCAGCTTCTCAATCAAGGTTTTAGAGTGTCAATTATTGACAATCTTGATAATTCTGTTATTGAAGCTGTTCATAGGGTTAAGGAATTAGTGGGTCCTAAACTCTCTCAGAAACTTGAATTCAATCTGGTAAGTAATTCTTCATTTCTTGTTCCAAAAACGAAAATTTTGGATCTCTGCCATATGTTTCTTCTTCTTCTTCTTCTTATTATTAATATTATTAATATTATCATACATTTTGGTTTTTTCTCGGTTTTAAGATTTATGATAAAGGTTTTGTATATTGCTTTAAGCATGATCAGATTTTGGTCTTGTTTGGTTGCAGGGTGATTTGAGGAATAGGGATGACTTGGAGAAGCTTTTCTCTGAGACAAAGTACGTTAATTGAACATATAACTTAGGATTTTACTTACGATGTCCCAAGGGTAATCTTTAAAGTTAAAATATGATAAATAAAGTTATTAACTTTTGCATTACTGTAAATAGTTTATAAGGATTTACATAAGGCTCGTCAGCAAAACCCTATAACTAACTTATATGGTTTTGTTTGTTTCTGGTTTGATATGAGCCATAATGATTCACATTCAGTAAAATTTATGTCATCGTATTGTTTGTATTTGTGCTAAATTTAATACTAGTTAAATGGATTTATTTGACAGTTGAATACCACTATTACATCTGGATTTTCGTTTTATTTTTTGCTTTCGTATGATGCTTTAACTCGTGGAAATGATTTAAAATCAATGTTGTTTGACTAATGTTATGGAAATGACTTCCTTCTGTGTTTAACAAATTCCACAGGTTTGATGCTGTCATCCACCTTGCTGGACTCAAGGCTGTTGCAGAAAGTGTTGGTAACCCTCGTCTTTATTTCGAAAATAATTTGATTGGCACTATCAATCTTTATGAGGTTATGGCCAAATATAATTGTAAAAAGGTATGAGAATTTCTTCATTTGTTTTGCTTTGTATGAGATCTTTTTGGCTGTATTATTTAAATTACTCAAATTGTCAAAATTCGATACTTAGCTGCTTATTGATATTTCTAGTTCCCATTGTTTTATTTTTTGAGGAAGGCTATTTTTATGGCACTTTTCAGCTATAAATTATAACCATGTGGATTACCAAAGTATTCCGTCGAGGACTTTATATTTCTTTAGAGGTTGAACATTTTGGTATATCATAGCAGAGTAGAGGATTAAAACTTTAGTTATGTTGAAATTCCTTATATGTGACACTTTTGTTATGCAAATTCGTGTACGCTTCTCAAGTCCGTCCTCTTCATATTTTTCCCGTATCCTTCATTTACTTCGACGTAACTAGTAACCATATCTTGCCTAATATAAGTTTTTGCACCTCCATTACTTTTTCATGCTTCAGCCATTGCTAATATCAGATTATACTTTCTTTGTTTTTTGGGGAAAACAGATGGTATTTTCATCCTCTGCAACCGTCTACGGCCAACCTGAAAAAATACCATGTGTTGAGGATTTTGACTTGAAGGCCATGAATCCTTATGGACGGACCAAGGTAAATAGCAGTATGTCCTAAAAATGTTTCCTCCTTGGTTCATGCTAATCATGCATTCTTTCATTCCCTGTGTTTAAGCTGGATAAACTCTCTGGAATTGTAACTGATAAACTTCTTTTCAGACTAAGAGCTTTCTTAAATTTTACTAGGTTTTCCTTGAAGAAATTGCACGAGATATTCAGAAGGCAGAACCGGATTGGTGTATTATTTTACTACGATACTTCAATCCCGTTGGTGCTCATGAAAGTGGTAAAATTGGTGAAGATCCAAAGGGCACCCCGAACAATCTCATGCCTTACATACAACAAGTGGCTGTTGGCAGATTGCCTGAACTTAATGTCTACGGTCATGATTATCCAACTAAGGATGGGAGTGCAGTATGTTTTTTTAAAAGCTATAATCCATCTTGAAAAAAGAACAATTTTTTTAAGATTACAGGTCCTTTTTTTTTTATTACAGTCAAACTGTGAATTCATATCATATGCGTGCTGATTATCGACTATATATTTCATTCCTATATAGTAGTAACAAAATAGGGTTATAAATATATCTCTTGGTGCTCATTTGTTGACAGATTCGAGACTACATTCATGTTTTGGACTTAGCTGATGGTCATATTGCTGCACTCAGGAAGCTTTTTACCGCAGAAAATATAGGTGATCAGTTTATATCACTCAAGTTTTTAAATCTCAATTTAACTATATGAAATTTGCTGGTAGTTCTTGGGAAATTTATGGGTTAGTCTTTTTTTTTTTTTTTTAATTTTTAGGTTGCGTTGCCTACAACCTGGGAACAGGTCGTGGTACATCTGTGCTTGAAATGGTTGCTGCTTTTGAGAAAGCTTCTGGAAAGGTTAATGTTCTCTCTCAATTTGCCCTCCCTCTTCTTTCTCTCTCTCGAAAAATATTTAAATTGCTGCTATTGAAAATATTGCAGAAAATCCCCATTAAATTATGCCCAAGAAGGCCGGGAGATGCTACGGCTGTTTATGCTTCTACTGAGAAAGCTGAAAAAGAACTCGGATGGAAGTATGTTTATAATCCTGTCTCTTTCCTTGTATATTGATTAATCTATTACATTGGAAATCTTTAAAATTTTCTGCTGATTACACCATTTATAAACTAATATTTATGTATCAGTTTGTTGGCAATCCATATCTATCATTGATCAATTGATCATTGACAGAAACAATTTGAGTGAACCATTGGGCTTGTGATACATTAAATTGAAACAATATCCCGATAATCTTCACGAAAGAAAACTAGCAAATCCTTTAAGAAGGGTTAAAGATTTCTGGTATTGCAGTTTTCATGTTTTCACTTGGTCATTTTGGGGCTAAGATTTTTGGTATTTTGCAGGGCAAAATATGGTGTGGCAGAGATGTGCAGGGACCAATGGAAGTGGGCGAGCAACAATCCATGGGGATACAAGTCAAAGCCTTAACCTAAACATTGTTTTCTTCCAACATCCCTTCTGAATTTTCGGAGCAAAAAACTTGCTTTCTCAATATGTCATTTAAGCAGAAGTGATCCCCCATATGATCATCTAAAGATATTTTCAATTGTTCAAAAGAACTCAATGGAATTCTGTTGGGTTTACATGGATAGATCGTTTCTTTACACTTGTGATATTTTATCATCTCTGGAGTTAAAAACAAAAGGTTTTTTAATTGACTATAAAAAGTTGACCAAGGAAAATCCCTTTCAGTTGCCCTTCTGGCTATCTTTTCGAAAATTTGAGCAATCATTATGCTAAAATCTTATCCATGTAACAGGCGTATGGTAACAGGCTTTGCAAGAGAATTGCGTGGTGATGCTGCTTGCTGCCTGGACCTACTCCTGTATACATTATCGTTCAGACATCTAATCCAGTTAATATTAATCTGGGGACTTTGAGATATGACTGAATGTTCGTTTTGTGGGTAGTTTTGGTTTTTCCAATTTTGCGTGATCTTATCTTACAATCTTTGCAACTTGCAAGTTCACTCGCCGTTACTAAGATGTCAAGTATTGACAATCTATGGCCCACTATTTAACTAGACAAATGGATTTCGGTCCAGTTGGTACTCTCATTTGCTTGTTCAAATGTCATTAACTTGCTCAAATCTTAAGATTGTGTGTTCAAATCAGAAGCCTCTACTCTACAAAAACTAGACAAACTAATGATTTTATTAGGCCAACAAAATATATATATATATATATATAAGGTCCAACATGCATTAACGGGCATTTTATATTTCAATTATGTTTCAAATTCTTCATGTAATTTAACAGGTAGTATATGCTTCAAATCATTCAAATCAAGATTGATGTTTACATCTTTTACTTTTAGAGTGAAATCATTTTTATACAAAAACATCATAATACAAAAGAAAATAAAAAAAGTCTGATCCTATTTTATAGGTACAAATTTATTTAACAAAATAATTACTTTTCTCAAGCAGGTGATCTACTGATATATCTTTCCGTATAAAACCGAACGTTTTCCACGTGGCTCAATCACAGACACCTATTCTCCACTGCCGGGTGATCCAATTATATCCAAACTCCCATTATTCTACTCAAAATCTATTATCTTCGGTCTCGCGTAAAAATTTGAGAATTTTACCTCCTACTGTAAATTCTTTTACCACTCGAAATCTCTCATCTTCGTTCTCGCGTAAAAATTTGAAAATTTATCTTATTGTTAAATTTTTTTTACCGTAGAATTATCGAAATAATAGGAGAAAGAAGTTTCCGGAAAGGACCGCAACACATAATCCACATTCCACCCCTTCTTCTGGTGCCTTCCTCTCGTTCCCCAGTTGTGCGCCTGGGTCCCACGTACTTTGACCTTTTCTCTATCTTTTGTTTTTCTTTTTAAAATTTTTTAATCTTTTTATTTTCCTTTCCTTCTCGAATCCACGATTTCTCGTTCTTTACCTTATCATTTTACACCACCCAGAATCTTCTAGAAAAAACAAAACCTAACCTCCGCTCCGCCCTCTCTCTCTTCTCTCTCTCTCTCTCAACGTGCCGTCTTTCACTGTGTTACGGTTTTTGAAACCTTTTGATTCAAAGATATCTGATTGATTGCATGAGCTAGATTTCTTGTTTCTTGTTTGGTTGGTGGGAAATTTTTCGTTTTCTTTTAGGTACGAATATTTATTTTTAATATTCATGCACCCTCTTATTCTGCCTTAGATTTGAATATGTTGATATTTTTTAATAATGTGTCGTCTATGATTGATGAAAGATACGATTTAACGTTATAATATTTGTTCATCAATTAGGTCAAAACGATCACAAGAGCAAGAAACTGTTAATATTATTTTGAAACCGTCTCCATTTATTTGTATCTGAATTAAGTTACATATTTTTTGCTGTTGAATTTGGCCAACTAAACTAGATATTGTCAGCTACAAACGTTGAAGATATTTCTTTGCTCATTTATTTATTTTCTTTTCCGGCACTTTCTCGGCTTCCAAACGAGCATTATTATTATTATTATTATTTGTTTAATTACTCGCCAGATAAATAGATAAAGACACCTCAAAGTAAATTCTCTTTCTAGAGAGTTCCGGTTGTGTAGGGTTCGGATCTAGGACCGAACCGTATGGCACCATTGCCGACCGACCAACCCTGCGAATCCCATGGCGGTGCTGCCACGGACTCGCAACGATGTTTGCCTACTCCGTTTCTTACCAAAACCTATCAGCTCGTCGATAATCCTTCCGTCGATGACTTGATTTCATGGAACGAAGATGGATCAACTTTCATCGTTTGGCGCCCCGCAGAATTTGCCCGTGATTTGCTGCCTAAATACTTCAAACATAACAACTTCTCTAGTTTCGTCCGTCAGCTTAACACATATGTAAGTATTTAAAATTAAACTTAGTAGTAATATTAATCAGTTTAATTGAACTTGAGTTTTAGTTGATAAGAAAATTTCTTTTATTTTTTTATTATTATTTTAGGGATTTAGAAAGGTAGTGCCGGATCGATGGGAGTTCGCTAATGATTGTTTCCGAAGAGGCGAGAAAGGACTACTTCGAGATATACAACGGCGGAAAATAACTCCTAATGCTGCAGCTTCGGCTACGGTGACTGTTGCGGCGGTTCCACGTAAGGCATCGCCATCGAATTCGGGCGAAGAGCAGGTAGTTTCATCGAACTCGCCTCCGGTCTCCACTGTTGTGCATCGGACCACGAGCTTCACGACAACGCCGGAGATTTTAGAGGAGAACGAGAAGCTTAGAAAAGAAAACATGCAACTGAACCATGAGTTGACTCAGTTGAGGAGGTTGTGCAACAATATACTAAATTTGATGACGAATTATGCTTCCAGTCAGTTGGAGAATCATTCAAACTTGGCCCAAGGGAAGGCTTTGGATCTTTTGCCAGCGAGGAACTTGGTGAGAACGGCGGATGATGGTGGTTCGAAGGGGGCGATGGAAGTGGAGGAGGCAGCGGAGGATGTGACGCCGAAGTTGTTTGGAGTTTCCATTGGAGTGAAGCGCGTGAGGGGAGAGGAGGGGGAGGACGAGGACGAGCAGCATAATAATCAAGTACAGGAGCAGCAGATTGAGCCTGGATCTGAGGTTAAAGCAGAGCCGTTGGATAACAAGCCTGATACAAAGGACTCTTCGTGGCTGGAGCTTGGAAAATGATCAAATAAGATTATTTTTATTATTATTTATTTGATTTTTAATCCGTGGATGCAACTGATGATGAAGAGGAATGTAAAGGAACGTGGTCCCAGGGAGCGTGTTTCGAGGAATCACGTGTTGAGAGCGAGACACGTGGGTGGATAAAACATTTGTTCTGGTTGCTTCAGGAATGTGAATCACTGAAACCTCCATCGCGTCGGGGTCGAGTAGTGGACAGAACATAAAAATTCGAAACGACGCTGCCTCGACAACCATTTTGGCATTTGGGCCGAACGAGATCGAAGGAGCCATCAAACACGGGCTTCCGTTCCAATTCCAAGTTGTAGGCTTATTATTCCTGAGGTTAAGTTTCCGTTGTACTATGTAGGTTGGTTTTTCAGAGGAAGCTGATCAAAGAGAATTAACAGCTGTTGTTTATTTTAATTAGAAATAAGAATTCAATTCAAAGCATTCTCTTGTGCCACGGATCGACAAGGCTTGGCAACGGCTAGTGCCCTAAAAATTCTAGAAATCTGACTTAAAGTGATATTCTTGCGTCCTTAGGCCTGCTATTACCAAATTAGCAGCTTCCACTGAAGACATATAGCTGTCTATGTCGTGTAACTTCCTCTCGCATAAAACAAATTCGGTGATTCCGAAGAGTATGAATTTGGTTCAATCTAGTAAAGTTTGGCATGTTAAATACGCATTAATAATGAGCCCAAAGAACAGCGAGTTATCCACCCAGTCTGTCAATAGTAGTAAGCCAGGTGGGAGTCGGCTCATATCTGGTGTGTCTGAAAGTAGCACAAAATCTGAAGTTGCATTTCTAAAGGCCAAGTTGTTAAATGGATTGGCAATGGCCTGAAAGAGTTATTGGCTTCAGGTTCATTTTTACTGCTATTCCTGAAATGGTACAATATAATGAAAGATATTATAAAAGAAATACTCTCCCTCCCTCTTTCCTTCATAAAATTTAAAAATTATAGCTGTATAAAAAAGAGCACGTAATTTAAATATTATAGCTCTTTAATCAAATCAAGTACAATAAACACTGATCATTGAAGTCAAGACTCAAAGGTATTGGCCTTTGTTATAATCAAATAGCATTTCTATGAAGAAGGGAAACTGTAGAAATGATAGGACCAAAAGCCTTAAAATTTTACGAACCTACGCCCTTAATACCAAAAAAGGGAAAGACAAGGGGAAAAGAAGTACTAGTGGGGAGCAAAGTGCTTGAGATTTCCAAAGGGCTAAAATCATTAACAAGCCTTTAAATTTTGTGGCTTTCCTTTTCAGCTTTTGCCAAATCATGTTCTATGAAAGTTAAAATCACAATTAAGACTTAATTTAATTAATTTATACAATCATAAATTAAAGATGACATCAAAAGAAAAGGACTTCCATTATTAAAAGGTAACTTTAAAAAAAAATTGAAAACGGCAAAAGAACAACTAGTTGGTGCAAAATGCTTAAGATTTCCAAAGGGCCCAAAACAATAACAAAGCCCCCAAATTTTTGTGGCTTCCTTTTTCAGCTTTTGGCGAGTAATGTCAAAGTTTAAATCTTAATTAAAACTTAAATCGATTAATTTATACTATTATGTTAAAAGATGGTATTAAAAAAATTACCCTCATTACACGTAACATTAAATTAAAGAAAGGGGCATAAGAACTACTAGAGGGTGCAAAATGGGTAAGATATTCAAAGGGCCCAAAACAATGATAAAGCCTTCAAATTTTTGTGGCTCCCCTTCAAAGCTTTTGCTAAATCATGTTTTAGTGAAGTCTAAATCTAAATTAAGAATTAATCTGCTTAATTTACGCGATCAGAAGATTTTACTCGATTTGAAATTTTAGCGTCTTTCATTCTCTTTCACCATCTCAAATTACGAACTTATTTCTACGACGAGCATTTAAATCCTACTCCATAGGCACCTATATGCAATAATTGGATTTGATTCTGAGACTCACCTTCGTGGAAAAATTTAAACTGCCAAACAGCTGCCAACCAATTGATAATTCCCAGAAAGGCAAGAACACCCCCGCTGCTTCCGCTTGACTGTTCCTCTGGAAAAAAAAAAATAATTTTCGGGTTGTTCGGTCCCGGCCGCATCAATATTGTTTATATTTTCAGCCGACTTTCTTGACTAAAAACAGCATTTTAAGAAAGAAAAAAAAAAAAAAAAGGGATTTCATGGTGATAGACACCTTTGAGTTGGTTTCCATGAAATTCTCGTTTTTGCTATTCTATTTTAATGGTATTTGGCCGTAATCTGTAACAATCTTTTTGCTTTTAAATTTAAGCAATTTATTTCTTCTTGACTTAAAAAGTGGAATGTAAACAAATTTCGAGGAAACTTTAAGTCATTGGTTGCCCACAATGATGTTGCTGTCATTTGGAATTACAAACAACTTTTAATTCATTTTAGTCTACGAAAAGTAAGAATAATTTAATTAAATTAAGGGTTTCTTTTTTTTTTTTAATTTCTTAATTGGTTGTCACATGCTGTTTTGGTATTAATTTGTTGGTTTATCATCTCAAATTTGAAGCATTTTGCAACTTTAAATTTAAATAATATGCTCCTTTATTCATTTTCTAACTTTGAAATTGGACAAACGTAAGCTTCTGAAGATAAAATTTTCAGGTTCATATTTCCTTTTCATTGGCTTTCTTTCTTTTTCTTTTTTGTCCCTCTTGGAAGAATTTTATACTCAATACAGATAATTTAGCGTGCGCCGCACTGGTTGATAGTGATCTATGCCGACCTTTTCTTGGCTGTATCTCTGTGACATAGAATACGATCAAATAAATATAATATATAAAATTAAAAATATACATAATATGATATAAATAAATTTTTAAAATTTATATAATATAAATTATAAATATATTAAAATTGATGTAAATATAAAAATTTTTAAATATAATTATAATATAATAAAATATATAAATATAATATAAATATATGTATTGATATTGAAATTACGGTAACTTAATAGTTCATTAGTCTTTTCCATTATAGATTATAGTAGTTTTTTTAATTAAATTATGATGAACGTAATAAAATTTTAGCATTTTACTAATAGGTTATGCAAAATAAACTATATACTTAATTATTTTGTTCAATGATAACGGTGAATAATTCGTCTAAATATTTTGATAGAGTGTTAGATTCGATGATTAAAATTTAATTTGAAACAACTTAATTAACAAAAAATAGAATATCTATTTTTTAAAAGAAAAAGGGATTTTGAGGAATATATCAAGGGTTGACATGGTCCATGAATAAAATCCACTTACGTATGGAAAGTGCAAGTGAATAATAATTTCCTAATAAAAGATAAGGGCTAAGAGTGTGTCTTCCCTGGAATTTACTTGGGGGGTCCAACTAAAAGATTTTCCCAAAGTCAGTCAAGCAGATATTATAATCCATAGTAGTAAGTAACTTTCAACCCCATCCATTGTATTTAGATGGAGCTCCCTCTTTTCTTCCATTTTGTTAAATGAGGGAGGAAATATGAGGAAAAGAAACGAAAAATTCCTCCACTTTCATAGTTAGGAGATATTAATCGATTAATTTATTTTAATTTAATTTATTAGTACAAATTGCAGTCAATTTTCATATTAAAAAGAAGGGAGGAAAAACCGGGAAAACCTCAACGATTTCTATGAACTTCCAGATTGCTTCTTTTCCTGATTTGACCTTGTCAAAATGGGGACATTAATTACTGTGTTAATTTCCTGGATGAACTATGAATGATCCCTTAAATACGTTAGCAGCGACCTCTATAAATATGAACATCAAGAAGCTCACAAATATTCAGTTAGTTAAAGCCAACTATCATCAAGCTGTAAAATTGCAGAGAAAGTTCGTGACACACACACATATATATTATAATAATAATTTGATAGGAAATTAAAGAGAAAATGAAGGAGGAAACGTAACTATGCGACAGACGCAATGGAGGAAAATGAACTATATACAAAGACTTAAAACTAATAATGATCCGCCGAATATTGACTTTCCTTTGAGATGGAAAATGTTAATTCCTGGAAATTAGGCTGCATTGCATGTGTCGACATGTTGATGATAAGATACAGTGAGACATGGGAGCAAGCAATTGGGCAACAAAAACCAAAGTTTATCTGCCACGTTTAGTCCTTATCATACGCAAATATCCATGCATTCTTATCTGCATGGATTGCTCAGTAAGACCCCCAAAAAAAAAAAAAAAGGAGAGAGAGTGAGAGATTGGTCGTTAGTTTATATTCGAATAATTTGTAATTAGTTTTAGTTGCCTTTTTAATTTATTGTTTTGTTATAAACTTAAAGTGAATTTTGATTTTTTTTTTAAAAGAAAGTACAAATTGAGTCTTGAGTATCAAAATTACAAGCATTTTACAAATTTTCATTCTTATGATCTCGATTCTATAAGAAAGAAAACCTTTATAGCTATGTATGTAATCTTAATATAATGAATCTAAATTAAATTTATTTAAAAATTAAATAATTTATTTAATTTGATAAATTTAATTTTTATTAAATTAAATTTAAATGAAATATTTAATAAATTGAATTGACGTGATTCAATCAAAATCACCTCAAACAATAAAATTTTTATTTAAATTTAATATAAAAATAATATTTTTAATATATTTTAAATAATAAAATAAATATTAAAATTAAAGTGACCTGACAATAATCGAATCGGGCCGACACCTGGATCCAAATCTCGGAGGGGAAGAAAAATGAGGGATTGACGTCAGAGAACGTGGACAGCACACGCCACCACCTGTATATCAAATGGAAATGGATTTAGTGCCTCTTCTAGACGTCTTTTGAATTATTTAAGCCAGACCGAACTCCAAAGCGCTTGCCAATTCCAGATGAGAACATAATAAATTAATAAATTTGATAATGCTGGTATAATTACATATATATAAAATTAAAAAATATAATATAATATAAATTTATAATATTATTATATTATATTTTTAAAATTTATATAATATAAATTATAAATATATTAAAATTGATAAAATATAAAAAATTTTAAATATAATTATCATACGATAAAATATATAAATACAACATTAATGCATAAATTACTAGATTCATAAATTAATATTAATAATCGGACAAAAAAACAAATTAAGATTAATAATTGGAAAGTTTTATTGATTAAATTTTTGTATTTTTCCATGGTTTACGGACATTTCATTTAATTCAAAATTCGTTTGGCAATCAATTAGTAGTTTTAGTTTTAATAATTAAATTTTTGACAAATCTTAAATATATTAAAAAATTAATATATATCTAGACAAAAAAAAAATTCAAGCTTTAACTTAGTAATTCTTCTCCTTTACTAGGAGAATTTTAAAATTTAGGATTACTAAGAGAGTTGCTACTTATTTTATTTATTAGGAGTTATTGAATTGGTTGGTCCTGTAAGTTTTAAAATTTCAATATAAATATATATTTATTTTAAAATTATACGATACTAAAAAAATTAAAAATTGTGCTTATGTGAAAATCTAAATTATCATATGTATTTTTAATTGATACTTAATTTAATAATAAATTTGTTCTTTTTGCATAAATAATATAGCATATTTTTATGAAAAATGTTAACTTATGCTACTTGTTAAGGTAAGACAATAATCTCATATTGATTAGTTAAAGATATAGACTGTAATTTATAAAATAAAAGTCATCATTTCTCTATTGAAATGCCTTTCTCAAAAGATAAAATCTTGAAATAATCTGTGCATTATTTCAAAGCAGACAATATCTCATAATGAACACAGTTCGATAATTCTTACATCAACATTACTAAAAATTGGTTAAAATAATGTTAAAAGAAAAAAATACAATCAATGTTTTTTTTTTGATTCAATAAAAATAATGCATTAAATAAAAAAAATCTTGAAATAGTAGCTTAATGGTCCTTAATCAGTTTCTACAGATAACATTAGGCAACACTTTTATTGTTATAACTAAATTATATGCAATTAAAAAATTAAAAATATTTATTTTTTTGTTTTAGAGTTGATATGTGATAAATTACTCGAAAATTCTATTTCAAAAAAAATTATATAGATCCTAAAATTATATATATATATATATATACACACGTATTTAATTCGATCATCTCAACCCTATTAACATTTAATATGTATTACAATTATAAAAAAATAGAAAAAGAAAGACAAGCGTCTTCTACCAAATTATTTCGTCATGTGGAAGTGGAGCTTGCTCCCGAAGCTCACATGAATACAACAACCGAGAAAAGAGAGAGAATCGTTTTTCTCAACAAAATTTAAATTACGATCGAAAATATATGTTTTTATATTATGTTATTATAATTATAATATAATAAATATTGATTATAAATATTAATAATATAAAAATTATAATTATAAAATAATCATAGTAATAATATTGTATTGAGACTGCCATTTAAATAGCTAAGTACTGTTGCCTATGATTGTTGGCCATTGACTAGTTCTTTCCCTCCTCCCTTGTTTATCAAAGTAATGAGTCGAGTCGAGACTCCTAGTTGACTTCTATAACAAATTCAAAGAAACATCCGGCCAGCGTTTAAATTTCTCAGCACCCCTCTTTCTATCACTCTCACTTATTCTACCACGAAGCAGCACTCTCACTTAATAATCTTTTAGTTCTAGTTATAGTCTCCTCCCCTCTCTCCCCTAAATTTCCTCAGCCTCAATAGAAAATTCCTCCATTCTTTTTTCATTATAAATGCTGTCAATTCAAACCCCAAAACAAATTTTTCTTTCTCATTTCCTTTCCTTTCTTTTTCCTTCCTTTCTCTCCCTTTGGTTACGCACAAGCGAAAGTGAAATCGATTATGTTGGATAGCAGTCAACAGCAGTTCACGTTAGAGATGACAGTGGTATCAGCACAAGGGCTGAAGAACACCTCTTCTTGTCTCTTCTCCCGCCGTCTCAGGCCCTTCATCACGGTCACCACCTTTCCTCCACACCCGTCCTGCGACGCTACTGTTTATAAGAACCGCCATGGTTTCCGAACCAGGGTCGATGATCAAGGTGGTGTCAACCCTACTTGGGGTGATAAGTTCCATGTTCCCATTGATCAAACTTTCTTTGCCAATCGATATGCTTGTATGTATCTCCAGTTATTCACCAAGAGGCTCATTGCTGGCCATTCCCAACTTGGTTGGTGCCAGATTCCCGCCGCCGATATAGGGCTCCCGCCTGTGGGCTCAGTCAGGCTACTTAGCTACCGGCTAAGGGCTGCAGATGGTACAAGGACTCATGGGCTTGTCAACGTTTCGGTGAAGTTGGAAGGTCCCCTTCGTTCTGATGACACGTGTCGGACTGTGATAGGCATTCCTGTGAGGGTTATGCCACTTGTCAAGGAGATGGATTCTAATTGTAAGGAGGCAGAGAGTTTGACAAGCGGAGCAGCTGTGGAGCCGGAGGTGATTGAGCCAATTGAATTGGGTGGTGGAGTAGGTTTACAATGAGATTGGACGTGCCGGATGGATTTCCGATCGATGTTATGGAAATTAATTGTTTTTGAAGGATCAAAACCTTTTAAAGACTTTCAATCTCTGTTGTTTATGAATTTTATATATAATTTGTGTTGATCCAATTACAAGGGAAAGGTTTTTCCTTTTTATTTTTTAAGAATCAAATTACTTGAGTTTACCGGTGGCTAGAATTCATTTCCAAAGGCTTTACCTCAAAGTCTTAAATTATAAAATTATTTTGCGTAAATACTTGATTTTGGTTATTTATTATAATATTTTTTTAGAGAAATAAAACTGTTTTATAGGTAATTGCCCTTGCAAATAGTGAGGTAATCTAGAATAAATAATCATGTCGTTTTACCGGCATTGTTTCATCAAATACTTCTCCAGTGGAAACACCTTGCTCAAATTAACTTGCATTCAAAGCAACCTGTGTTTAAAACAAGTTACGTTTAGAACAATCTGAGTTTAGAATAGCTTGCATTCAGAATAGCTTTTGTTTAGAACATGTGTTGTTTAGAATAGTTTGCATTCAGAACAGCTCTTGCTTGGAATAGCATGGAATCATAACAACTTATGTTCAAAATAACTAATGTTCGAAACAGCTATTCCTCAAAACAGCTCTCATTTAGAATAGTTGCTTAGAATAATTCTTGTTCAAAATAGTTGTTACTTAGAACAACTATCATTTAGAATAGTTCCTGTTCAGAATAGCTATTTCTGAACAGTTATTGTTTACAACAACTTTTATTCATAGCAGCTTGTATTCAGAACAACTTAAGTTTAGAACGGCTAATGTTCAGAACAACTCTTATTTAGCATAGTCATGTTCAAAACAGTAGCTTCTTGTTGGAACAAATTCATAGAATAACATTCTTATGAAAAAGACACTTCCACCAAAAAAAATTCTTTAGAAGATTTTCTACCTGGTACCACTTCAATGAAACAAAAGAAGTGAAAATGAACTTGGAATATGGCAAGGTTCTAGGTTAGTTTCACTATAAGATATTTTGGAAAGTCTAGCTTGGTGGGTTAGGCACGAAGATAGTTAAAAGATTTTTTGTTGACCTTTTCCTCAAACATAAGTATTTCTCCCTTTCTTTGAAAACAAGTGGTGAACACCATTACCAACTAATTCCTAAACATTAATACTTGTAACTTGCAATCTTCCCCATTATACCTATTAAATGATAATATTTTGTAACTCCTGTTTTAAAACCTATAAATAGGGTCATTTGGGGACTTTTGGACTTTTTAAAACTTTTAACAAACTCTCTTTGAGATTCTCTCTATAATCTCAACTTTAATTCTCTCCTCAGCTTTTTTTCACCTTATCAACCATCACTAGGTGATGTACTCAGCGCTTTAAGGTCTGCTTCAGTCTTCTTCTCCACCATCTCTTGACAACATCATGTTCACCTATTTACAACGCTTTCTTTCTCCTCTAAAGAACCCTCTAGATTTTGTTTCCCTTATTTTTCCTCTGATTTCTTTGAACAAGAACTAGAGTTAAGTTTGTATTTTAATTTATAATTGTTCTTATAAGTTGGAAAGTAATATTTATTTTTTTATCATATATATATATATAAATGTTAAGAACGGTTGAACTTGACCATCACAATGAATAAATATATGATTACGATGTTATTGAGTAATGGAGTTCTCAAAATATAATTAAAAAGAAATTTGATAATTCGGGTTCTTGATTTTTGCCTTAAGGTTAAAATTGAGTTAAATTTGAACATAAATGAACATATTTCGGACCTAAAATTCTATATTCAACTCTCATATCTGTATAGTATAATATAGTTCCACGTTATGCTGAATCTAACTATAAATTGGTTCATTCACTGATTGCTTTATTTATCTATTTAATTAATTAATTTCGATAAGTAATTATTATTTAAATATGACTATAAGTCAAAGTAAAAGAGAATCTAACTCAACTGAAAGGAAATGTCTTAGTCTTAGAATGGTTAATTTGCTTTTATATCTATTAGCTAGAGGTAAACTCGCTCTTATTCAGTTATTTTAAAAAAGGAAAAAAAAGACCATATTTTCACTTTGGTCTCTAATATCTCTTCCGAAACCATCAATTGGTATACAATTAACAGTATCTCTACAGAAAAATATACCTTTATTTCTCTATATAACTTACTTTAAAAGTTCGAATCAAATGGTATCCATATTCACTTGGACTTGATCTCACTCTTGAACTTGTGTTAAGCATAAGCATAAGTAGTGAAATATTAATTTTCCCTAATACTTAGAAATCTATTCAACCTAAAAAAGAGTTTGTTTTTCAATTCGATTTACTATGGATACTCTTCATATTGAATGTTCATGACGACGATGATGATGATGATAATAATAATAAAAAAAAATTTGCATTAGAGAACAATATTTAGGAATAAGCTATCCCATTATTGCAAAAGTGAAGGGAGAGCTTGAGCATTTCCTATTAAATCTTTGAAAAATATATATAAAAAAATTATCTTATTAATTGTTAATAAAGCTTTTAGATTTCACAAATAAAATTAATATAATGACACATACTTTTGAAGATATATTGAAAAAAATTAAAAGATAATTCACTAAAAATGACATATATATCAGTCATTTTTTATATCAATATTTTAATTTTCATATATGAAATTTAAAAAAAAAAAAAATCATTGCAGTGCGAAAGTGACCTAAAATAGTTAATGCTTCATGAAATATGAATCATCACCCACATCAATTAATGGGAAAGTTTTTTCTTTTTACACAAGGAATGAAGTATTTCGTATAATATTCACATTACTTGCAATTACATGTATATATTTTCGAACTAAAAATGAAATGAAATTAATTAATTCCTGTGATGCTTGCTTGATTTTGAATCATTGGGGAGGTAGGTTGGTAGGCGATCAATTTTGATCACAATGCAATTTCAAACAATATATATTTATATATGAATTTATATTTGATGCATAAGATCATATAAATTTATATATTATCAGTAAATAGCATGGTATTACCTTATTAAAATAAAAATTTATTTATATTTATTTTTAAAATTTTTTAATGAGATGATATAACTTAATTTAATAATAGTGTATAAATTTATAAATGATCAATAAATCATATACATACCTTATATATAATATTCTTATAAAATATTATCCAAGATGGATTTT
>JAQSVH010000006.1:1096656-1113723 GCA_029448705.1 Adansonia digitata | reverse complement strand
AATTTATAAATGATCAATAAATCATATACATACCTTATATATAATATTCTTATAAAATATTATCCAAGATGGATTTTTATCAAATTTCATGCATACCAAATTTAATTATGTGAATCTTAAACTATAAATACCAAGATTGAAGTTTTTTTATCCTGGAAAAAGGGATTCTTATGTATTATGCAAGAATTATGAAAATAATTATTATAATAAAATGAACCCATGATTTTAGGCACACTAGGAGGAACTGTCTCTCTATTCCACTTCCGAGTTTAAAAAAAAAACAACAAAAAATTTCCACTTGCCTTTCCAACACTTCCCTAGGTCTTTTTTTTTTTTTTTTGCCGAAATCGCTCGGTATTCGGCCATCACATTGGGTGCTGATTAATTGGGATTCGAGTTGGGTAGGACCACAAGGGCGATAAAGCTTTTTTATAAAATATAGCTACGTACCCAACGACTCAAACTCGAGACTTTTAGTTAAGCTAGAACAACCCCTAGCCAGCTGATCTACATGCTTGGTCTTGGACAAAAGGTTTTATGTTCCTTGAGAAGTTGGTTGGCATCTGACCAAGTATCTGAAATGAAATATAATTAATTGCTTCACCAATGGTGGAGGTAAAGATGTGTAACTGTGGATCTTGATTTTAGTTCATTTGGTTTATCTATTATTCATAAATAATAATATTCAATAAATTTAAAGTTTTAATTTTAATACGAAAAGAAAATGTGTGTTTATAAAATTAACCATGTTCAATAATTTTTGTGGTGGAAAATTAATGGATACCAACCTTGAAAAAAAGAAAGGGAAGGCCTAAATCAGAGCAAAATATGTAAGTCAATACATGTAATCGAACCATAATGTTAAAAGGTCATTGAGGCTAATTTCCAAGCTATAAATTCTGTTGAGAGACAATTCTTGTCATGTTGAGGTTGGAGACATGGATTGATCATCATCAATTTTTAAAATTTTAGGGTTATCATGTAAGACACATGCAATTAGACCGACGTGTCTAAAGAGGCAAGAATTTCTTGGTGAAGGATGTGGACATTGAAATTAAATTATATATTGTAGATACAAACAACAGTGATAATGAACCATTTGTTGAACACATACACACATATATATCATAGTATATTATATATCATAATCATTCCATGTAAGAGTTTGATACCTTGGGATTTTCAAGTCAAGTTTGGCCACTCAATCGAAGCCTAGTGGAGTGGAGTTCAAAGAAAGATTATTATATATTACGGGTAGATTTGTATAGTATTAGTATATACTATACTATAAAATAAATACTAATCTACTTTGTCCTCGATGCTTATCATCTAAGTATCAAACTTTAAAAAATGTAGAAAAAAGAAGAAAGCAACACAGATCAAACAATAATATCTCGAAATCTAAAGCTATGTTAGTTTGGTGCAGGAAATCATGAATAAGATAGTTTAAGATAAATTCAATTAGTATATACATTTACTATGATCGATATGATACATATATATATATTCACATCTAACTTTAAATCTTCTATATCCTTTTGATATAATGGAAAGAGGTAACTTTATGATCATATACGAATAAGATACCATAATGAAATGAAAATATTTTATTCATACAATTGTATAAAAGGAAAAAAAAAGAAAAAGAAAAGCATAATAATAAATACCATTTCTAGTTTGATCGTCTTTCTAGATGTTCTCGGACAGGTTATATTTGGCAATGTATTTTGATTTTGTTCGCCCTGCTTCCATTGTAAGCAAGTCTTTATCAATGAAATCCTTGAATTATCAAAATAAAAATAAAAACCCTTTGCTGATCAAATTTGTTATTTTATCTGATGATTTGTGGCTTTTATGTACCAACAACCTATCATATATAATATGGCTTGTAGAGTCAACATTGATATGACTTGCATGATCTTTAATGAAAGATTTGTGGGTCTATTGCTCTTTGGTTACAAGGTTGAAAGCATCGTGAATTTGCAAAATTGGTTCTATTCTTGTACAGAATATATATATATATATATATATAAACATATTATTTATTATTACTGTAATATAATTAATTATAATATTAAATTATGTAAAATTTATAAAAATATTAGATAAAATTAAAAATTTAAAGTGATGGATTTTTATTATTATAATTAGATAATTATATAATTATAGAAAAAATTAAAAGTGAAGTCGTCTTATTTATATATATATATATATATGTGTGTGTGAGTGTGTGCGCGTGTCGTGTGAAACTTGTCAGGCCGTCTGCATCTACGAAATCAAATTCAGGTTTTTTTATAGATTTTTCAAGGGGAAAAAAAAAAAAGAAGAAGAAAATGAGAATCCGTGTCTGACATTTTAGAAAATATTGATTTTCTCTAGTAGAAATTGCCTCAAATGCCATTATTGTATGCAAATAAAAAATTTTCAAATCATTCCCATTCAGGTTCAACCTTGGGCATTTCACATCCAGTGATTTATTCTTTTCATCACTCATTTGAAAGAGATTGAAGAGTTGCCCAACTTCATCACCAAATCTACAATCTCTTGTCTCTGAAATATCCATGGCTGACAATTTCCCACAGCTACAGTTCGTAATGGAGTTAATAGTTTTGTCAGTTGATGAGAACCTTAAGAAACCTGCTTCTTGCGGTCTCTTTACCCGACGTTTAAGACCTTTCATCTCCGTTACCAAGTCCAACGGTGACAACAATCTTCTTTGTAAGGGTGATGTTGAGAACTTCCCATGTGGTGACAGGTTTCTTGTACCAATAGAGTCCAACTTCTTCGCCAGTAACTCTTGCATATACCTCCAACTACACACCAGAAGGCTCCTTGGTCACCAGGCTCAACTGGGTTGGTGTCAGATTCCGGCTGCCGATATTGGGGAGCCGCCAGTAGGCTCAGTCCGTCGCCTGAGCTACAAGCTCCGGGATATTGATGGTTCAATGAGCAACAGGATTGTTGATCTTCAGGTGAAGTTGGTAAGTTATGGCTGCCAAGTGTATTCCGGTCAGGAGGTGATTGGCACGCCCGTGACAGTGTTGCCAAAAGAGGGTTGTTGATCTTGTGGATTATTTCGTCTAGCAACTTTTGTTTTACTTGGCAATTTGTAAACTTTTCTTCTTCCCTTTTTTATCCTTTTTTTTTTTGTTATTATTTTTTTACGCCGGGGAGGTTCGCCTTCAAGCTTTCTGCTTTTATTGTTTTCTTTCATTTTCATTCTTCTTCGGTAGAACTAAAATAACAATCGCATCACAATTTTCTGTAGAAAAGCAACAGTAATAATGAAAATCCTATTGGTACGGCACACTGCCGAAAGCTAAATTAATGAATATGATAAAAACGTCATTTGTTTGAAAGACCATATAATGAACAAAGAAATAATACTAAGTAGAATATGTTTAACTAATTTTTTTTATGTAACCTCAGTTACATTGATTTTGCTACTTATTTTTTTCCTATAAAATTAACTAAAGAAAAAAACAAAAAATAAAAAGTAAGGATGAGAAAGGTTTTAGGTTGTTCTAAGAGAAAATTTAGGATGACAAACGCAGAAATGTGAGTAAGCTTTTGAGCACATTTTTGGAGCTTGACAAAGATGGATTAAGAAGATGGTTTATGGGGCAAGAAGGCTGCTTTGATTTGACTCTTTCAACAGACGACATCATTCATCCCTTCGTTGGCGACGTAATTGACAATATTCGGGAGCATAGGGTATTGGCTGCGAGTAAACATGCTCAGAGCCTAACCATGATATTTTATAAATGAAACTGATTCAATCCAATTTGAATTATTATATACTTATCAAATTATTATTTCATTTGAATTTAATTATAATATTAATATAAAATTTTAATATTATTTTAAACAATAAAATAAATTTTTGGACTAGTTTTGATATGAGTTTAAATAAGAACAATATTTCTAAAACACGACCCGACCTACTTGGATTATCAATGCATACAAGCTTCGAAAGATTCTGAAAAAGGGTGAAATGCTGCGCGGCTTTTAGGGATCAGATAACTTTCAACTTCATGTTATAGAAATATAAACACAAAAAGACCAAAAAACATACTTTACATCCAAATAATCATCTGAAATTGAAACAACTTATCCACTCTCATGAGTAGAAAATAAAAATTGATTCAAGTCAGCCTATTGCATCATTAGATAGAACAAAGGTGTGAAAATGAAACAAAAATAAAGTTTTTTTTGTTGGGGGAGGGGGGGTTGGAAAAAACAAAGCCAAATGATAATCCGAGCTGTGAGACAATTTATCCACTTTAACCAGTAGATGGTAATAAAAATTGATTCAGATCAATCTATTACATCATCAGGTTGGGAAAAGGGGAAGAAAATGAAATGAAGACGAACGTGCTTCTACTATTTAAACCCACAAAAGTAAGATTCCCACTCGGTTCAACAATTGCAGCTAACTAAAATAGTAGGTCAACTGCACTGGCGGCATGACCTGAAAATTTCCAGTTTGATCACTACTAAAACGAAACTTGGATATTTAGTTATCAGGACAGGCCTTGCCTCTCTCCGGATTCTCAGTTTGTCCAGGTAGATTTACACGAATTCATACTGACAGAATATTACATTCACAGGCAAGTTGTATGCAAGATGCCCGAGTCCCTAACTAGTGTTACCACTATTAACCTTTTCACCTGTACGGGACTACAAATAACTTGGACTTCGAGACCCAACTCATTACCAAGCATAAGGAAACAGCTACAAAATGCTCTATCGAGATATGATGAAAGAGTAACGAAGCCTATATGCAACATGATTTTGCAGCTGCATTACCTTGCCACATTTCTGATTTCATTTGTTGCTTCTTGAAATTTCTTCTTCATTGATTTAAAACTACTTTGGCCTTTCTTGTTCCATCGAATTGAGGTGCTTCGCTTAAGAACATCTGATATAAGAGGCGACCTCGAGGTTGAATCCCCTGAGGGAGTATCCTCATAATCTAGACAAGAATTGATCAGTCAAAATTCCAGTAGCTGAAACTACTATTGATAAACCAAGAATTAATCAGCAATTCAGCATGCAATCAGTTTAATGTGGCTAACAACTCTCAGGATGTAAAGCATTTGAAAATACCCTTGAGTATGACAATTGTCATACACTGCTAAATTTCCAAACATCGACTGAGCACATATTTAGAGCTCATTTCTAGACCAGAGGAAAGAATAGAAATTTCCTCGCTTTGGCTACAAATAGGCCTGTGATAGTTCAGTTATAAAAGGAAATACCAAATCTGATGAAAAAGCCTAAGCAAAAAAAACTAGGATCATAACATTGGGACACTTTTCCTCAACATTAATTAATGAAAATAGCTTGATAAACATTAGTCAAATGATAGGAATCACTCTTATTCTTGAATAGCCTTTTCTTTCAGTTCATTTATATTTCTAGGTAAGTTTTTTGTGTTTATGAACAACCCAATTGGATAAAATAATCATTTAGCATGTAAAAGACTGGGACTGGTATACTTTTTGTAGCCACATTGCATAGAAAGTATCACCTGAAGACATGGGTAGCTGATATTGCACTTTTAAGAACTTTGATGCCTCCCTATCTTTCTTGTGGCATAATACTCGCATTAAAGTGTGAGCATCTCCGAAATTCGTATGGCCATGTTTGTCTGAATCTAATCCCATTGAAATGAGCTCACTTGCAGTCATTAGCATTTGAATAACAGTTTCGGTCTGCCGAAAAGAAACGATTAAACTGATGTACTACCAATTCACTTATAGACAAGAAACGCTCTGAGCTAGCCAACCTGAAGAGAAAACATGTGAAGAATGCGTTCAGCAAATTTTGCTTCCTGCTCAACTAATGACAGCGGAAGACCTTCTCCATCAGCAATGAAAAATTCCTAGAACCAAACAACACAGTTCTATTAGCAAGTAAATAATTCATAGATGACAACAACCTGAATACATGCAGCAAGTTTGTCAGCACTCAGCACCTTCATAGAAAGTGTGCTGTTTATTAAACATGGAAGGTACTAACATCAAACTACATATGCAGATTGTCATGCAATACAAACCTTTAGTGTCAAAAGATCTTCTTCCATAAGGATGATATCTGAATCAGAGAAGGCACGGCTAGGGCCTCCATCAAGCAATACCCAAACAAAGCCTTTCTGAATTATGAATGTAAACAAAATTTAAGCTGTTAAACAAGGGTATTAGCAGGTCATGGGAGGACAAGACACAAGGGCATACCAATGAAGCCTGATAAATACTTAAAACCACGAGATCTCTGACATCATCATCTATCAAACCACATACATTGTCCAGCACCTGCAGTCAGTGTTGACAATATTAGCACAATATATCTTAACGGGGTAGTGAAAAGGAAAAAGAGATGCAACATTAAAAAAAAAATTAAAAAACACATACAAATAATCATAGGTGCATCCATGCACCCAGCAAGAGAGAGAGAGAGAGAGAGAGAGAAATGGGATGGGGCAGAAGCCATCTACTTTAGTGTCTTACTGTGTCAAAGTCGGGAAGGAAATTTTCCAAGCGAGCACTTTCAACATTGTTGCGATATAAATGAAACAGAAATGAATCTCTAAGATCCCAAAACACAATCCTTGTTCCTGGAAGTTATTTAAATAGAAGGAAGTTAAGATCAAGAATGATAACAATATAATTAATTTTCAGTAGGTAAGATGCCAAACTGAAGGTGCAAAAGAGGCACCTTTCAGATGCATTTAGTTGATAAGGTTCTTGTGGCTAGATTAGATTTAGCATGCTAAAATAACGTATTTACCCATTGCGCCAATGCAATAGTTAAGCAAAGATATCTTTAGAGAAAACAGTGAAAAAAATCAAAAGCATACGTATTATGAAAAGCATTATATAATGAGAGCTAATACGGTCTCAGTTCTCAGATCTTCTACAGTCAGAATGTTTTTGCAAAATCAATAGACTTCCATGCTGGGGTTTGATCTCTGTGAAACTAAGAATTAAGTCTAAGAGATGAAGATGATTAAGAAAAATATAGTTTCATGATTTTATTAGAAAATAAAAAGAAAACTTAAACTCTTTTTTGCAGTCCTTGAAAGAAAACAAGGAGCTCACCAATCAGGTCACAAATTTTTTGGCCAATATCTTTAGCAGTATCCCTGATTATGTTAAAGGTGGTAACAAAGAGTTCATCTACTGCTTCATGATGTGTTAGTGAATCACTCTCCAAAATCTCCAAAGGCTCTTCTTCAGCTGAATGAAACAAAGAAAACTATCAAGATCATAATAACCAACGTCACTACTTCATTATCACTGGATATAACCAGCAAATGCGGAAAGGAGGGAAGGATCTAAATATATAATAAAAACAAAAGATCCTTGAAAGTTGTTCACATAATCATTATGAAAAATGAATAAAATAAATCCAAATCTCAATTGGTAAGTTTCTTTTCACTTCAAAAAGAAAGTTCATATTTGTATCTGATGACGCTCTTAATGATATTTCATATTAGTCTGTTCATCTCCTATGAATGATCATTCATGTAAAACAAACAGAACTAGTGCTGTTAACTCTTCATCAAACTTTACCTGTCTTGTTCTTTTTACAATTAGCTTTTACTTCCATAGATGTTACTAGATGAACAAAAGAAATAATAAACCAAACAAGAAATGATTACATTCATGCTATCATTGCATCACTGCCTATAATTCCTGTTAATAACATGCATATAGAACTTACCCCGTCTTTGATTAAGAGAAGGCCTCACAACTGCCCAAGAGTTTCGAATGCCCTCTTCAAGTAGGCCAACTTGTTTCTGAATATACTGCATGGAAACAAGAAAGATGACACAGGCATAAGTTGACTATGTTCTGAGAACTTCACATTGTGATACCAAAGCTACTGATATATGACCCAAAACTAGAAATTATTATCACAAATAAAAGCTAGTAAAAGAAATAGTCAGGAGAGTAAAAACAACTATCAAGTAAAACCAAAGTTAAAGGCCCATTTTGGAAATCTCGTAACTGCCAATCTAGTTCTAAACCAGCCTTTAAATATTGCATACTCCAAATTTGAACCAATTCAATACCAAATCTCATAACCACCTAACTTTAAAAAAAAAAAGAGAGAGAGAGAGAGAGAGAGAGAGAGAGGAAAAACTGGCCAGAACAGGATCACATCAACGCTTGCTAGGCAAAAGAATAAATACAACCAAAATAAAAACAAAAACAAATATAAAATTTGACAGGAAAGCATGTTCGTTACTTGCAACAGTCTAATGGCTTTAGCAATATTGAAATGACTGGTATTAGGTTGCATTCAGCTTGAAGGGTGTATGTCAGTGAGTAATATTTATATGTTCTCAAAAGCATGAAACCTATGAATTTCTTAATCCCAAAGGATGGTTCCTGCAACAAGAGTGAAGATACCCTAAACTTGTTTGTTTGTAACAAAATGCATCAAAATACTAATTATGAATGCTTTTAACAATGGTAATGCTTACCTGAAGGGTGTTAAGCCGGATGCAGAGTTTCGGTATTGTCAATTCATTCAATCTATCAAGCATGTTATCGTCTAAAACTGTGTACTCATTCAACCTCTTCTTAATTATTGGAATAACTGTCTCAGTGTAACGAGTCAAAGGAGGGGCTGACGGATAGAGATGATTCTTCTCAACTGCAACATTTAAGTAGCATCATCAATGTGGTCAAATGAATTAGGTAATCAGCATAAACAACATTAAGACCTTCCAGAATTTAAATGATAATGATAATAATAATAATAAAGAAAAAACGTTAGGACTCTTTATCAGTTGCACAAACAACAATCTTGGAAAGGGATACAGGAGATCCACGATGTAAAAACAGAACACAAATAAACAAAAAGCAATCTGGACTCTGGCAACATAGCTACCACTAGACATTTAATTACAACAAAAGAATTAGTTGCACCCTAGAAGAAGTATCAAGGATTTCAAGAAAAGGAGTAAGGATAGATAGGTTGCTTTCAGTTAATAATAATCACGTAATCACCATCAAGAAGATAACTGCATAGAAAATGCACAAAATTTTCCAAGCACAATGCAATGAGCAAAAGTAAGAAGCAAAGAATAAACAATACCTAACTGGTTGAGCACTCTCTGCAAATACCCATCCAAGCTGTGGAAAACTATAGATAGAAGGGCTTGTAAATGTGTGATGTCCAGAGGGAGATTCATTCCAAAAAGTTGATCCACAGTCTGTAAGTTAACACAGTTATGAAAGACAAGCAACACAAGAGACAGTAAACCACACATATAACTAAGCAAATATGATTCAAATATTACAATTTAAATATAAAATAATTGAATGCAAAAACATAAAAAGAACAACTCCACAGTTATTACTACCTTTCCAAGTGTGAGGTTTTTTTTTTTACAGCTTTTACTCAATACTCATGAAAGTTAGTTAAGGGCGAGATTCCTAGGGCAAGGGCATCTATGCCAAAAAAGAGCAATCTATGGAGATGGAAATTCCACCATGTATAAAAACACATAAGAGAGTTACAACTTTCAAATCCAGAAATGGCATACCTCCTCCAATATCCTAAAAACTTCAATTATCGATGCTGCCCGCCTTTGATGAAATGACAAGGGCTCCCAATCCTGCACATACCGAAACACCAGAAATGGTTCAACAGTTATTCCAGAGTACCAACAATCTTAATTTGAAACAACTCATGATAACTATCTGTTAATATGACTAAGACAGGATGCTTACAATTCATACATTCAAACATGTTTTTTGTAGAACATCATCAAATCCAATTAAAAATAAAAAAAAAAAATCTTCCTTCCATCTTTGCTAGCTTTGCTCAAAAGGTAGGCCAATTTTATCATATCGTCGCTCATTAACGGAAGTAGCTCATAAGAAAAAGAACCAAGAGGAAAAGTGACCACACCAAAATTTTGGGAAGGAGAAAGAAAGGCAGAATAGTGACAAGAAGGAAAATATGTGTTCGTGCATGAATGAGCCCCTTGCGGGCAGAGAAACAGGAGAAAATAGAAAACATCAGAGACACATTAAAGAGTTCGAGACAAAGCAAAAATGTACATAAGTTCGTTTGTCAATAAGAGTCCATCAAATGTTTCAATTTCTGCTTTCTCAAAATTCATAACCATGTACAGGTACAAGACTATACACCCTCAGTATGAATTGATATCATCCTACTACGCAAAAAAGAATAAATTAACATAATCCTACTATGGAACCAACCTCAAGATCCAATGCTCTTCCGGTCCATTCCAATATATGAGCATGCTGACCAATCACCCAATCAAGAATTATTGGCCCTGCGACTTTTTCAATCTGCACACAAGGAAACCAAAAACTAATTTTATACCTAGGCATCACATCAGTAGCTAAATGCATATACGAAAAGCTTTTTTTTCTTTTTTTTCAGAAACATTTAGCTCATTCATATTTCCATGCGGAATGTCTTCCAACCTGAATAATACCATTACACATCCATTACTTCATCAACATAAACAATAAAAAATGCACAAAGGAAATTACATTCAAGATCATTGAAGTCCTGAATAAAAAATTTCTTCGATCTCCAGAAGTCAACAGAACAGCAAGTGAATCAATAAGCAAAAACATGTCCAGCTGTTGTGCATAAAGTGTGACTCCCCCTATTTCATGTTATTCTTAAAACAAGACCAATAAGGATTGCTTACTACATGGTAGCAGTCATTTTCTAAATTAAGACCTTAAAAAAATGTAGAACATTAAAATATCACAATCCTAAGTTTAGGAAGTATTTAATCCTTGGAGAAAAATAACTGCTTCTCCATCGAAAAGAAAAACACTAGATAGTAATCTGTGAATCATGAACAAAGAACAACACCAGAAAAACATAAAACAAAGTAATATTGCAAGAAGTAAATGACAAGGAAAAATACAATAACACATACACGATAGAATTATAATGCGGAGGCATAAGACTACAAACATAACTCCAAACACTTTAAACTTTTGGCAGGTAATACAGTATCAAAAAAATGCAAACAAATAACCTGATAATTGTCCAAATATGGTCTCAGAGAGTAGTGCACTTTCTGATACTCAAGAGCAGAAGTATAAAGTTCGCAAAGTTTGTGATCCAGTGAATAAGCAGCGGGAAGCACCGATCTAGCATCTTCAGATAAAGATGAAACTCCCTTTAGGAATGGAATCTACACATTGACAAGAATAGTCTTCCAATAAAGATACAGCTTACCTGCAAATATAAGTTCAACTACAAAAAGATTCTTATCATTTCAATGGAACAAACCAGTCTTTCCCCATAAAATTGGTGCAATTTTTGCACTGAGATCATTATAGATTCAGGATACCATTGACGGAATACTGGGAAAAATGTATTTAACTCCCTCTCAGCAACCAGTCTTAATTGGTTTGCAAGTAAAGCCAAAGGATGTGTCTTTTCTTTAGATTCAAGAATGGTATTTGCCACCTAAAAACAGAATCAGCTTCAATTGACCATCAATGAAGAAATGTATATACACACACATGAGCATAAAGTTGCATAAGAGACTCACCCTCCCGATTTCAGCTTCAACAGACCTCTCTACATAATTTTTAATTTTCCCACCAGAAGTATTAACAGCTAACTGCATGGAGGAAAAATCATCATATACATAAGCTTTTTCACCAAATGGTCTGAAACTGTCACTTGCTCATAAGTGTATCAAACACCAAATAACCAAGTGAAAAGAGCTCAACCATAAGAAAAACAACTGTTCATGGAAAAGCAAAATGCTCACTTAAAAGGGAAGAGGGTGGCCATTCAAAAATACAGGATGGAACGGGGATGAAAACAAGTCAAGGCATCGCCAATTTAAACCTCCAAAACCAATATGAACTCAGTAGTTCGTATTTGTTTGACTTATTGCATAATAAACCAAGCGAAGCATAATCAAACTTAACTACGTTTTCTAACAAACACTCAAGCCATGAATAATATGTTCAAATTGAACTTGAGACTAGCTCAAACTTTGAATATTTACATCAATCTGAGCTTCATCTTTTTAGAAGTCCCAAATTTTAAAAACTTATAATGTCATAATAACAAGGTTTATTAAACAACCAAACATGTATATATTGAGTAACATCATGGTAGATCCAACCTTAATCTCAGCACAATCAATAGAAGCGAGCCTTCCTATGGCTGAAGCCAAATCCATCACCCTTCTGAAGTGAGCAGGTTTCTGTGGAAAAAAAGTGTTCATAATTATGAGGTTTCTGGATTTCTAAATTCACAGATAATCAGACAACAAAAACTAAACTGAAGTAAAATTATTGAACAGAAAGGAGTGTCGAGAAATAGAACCAAGAAAAACTAACATGCAGTTAGCCAAATCATATGGAATAAAACTACAGCATAACAAAATAAAGCTAAAAATGATTAGCAACATACCTCACTAAAATGTAGATGATAGTCTTGTAGTTTACTGTCACACCAAGTGACTATGGACAGGAAAATGGACTGCGCCAGATTTAGCTTAGTTTGACTGCCATTCCTTTCCTTTAAACATATTATACTATTCATATATTGATCTTCATTCCAGTCATCTTCTTCAGCAGATACAACTCTCTGCAACTGAAGAACAGCATGCTCCAACAGAGTGCCTTCATCTGTGCGAACAAACTTCAATAGCGAAAATAGCATTTGACCAATGGTTAAAAGCAAATAAGAAACAATATTTTTAACATGATTTCAACACATAAATAAGATCATAACTCAAAGATGATAAATCATTAGTAAAGTATATACTTGTGCAACAACAAGCATTATAATGACATAAGACATACCTGTTGAACAAGAACCCACCCATACAAAGCATTATGCAATTTAGGAGTGATGCCTAAGGTGGACCAAGTTAACCTGATAAGTAACAGTATTGCATCTGCTTCCTAGAAAAATTTTGAAATAGCAAACTTAGCAGCATAAAAAGCAAAAATACTAGCAGATATCACCAGAGCTGCGCAAACAAAAAATAAGCTTACAATACGACTAAGGATCTACATTGGTACCTCTACGAGTTGGCCTTCATCAAGAATGTCAAAAATGCCATTAAGTAATTTCTCATAAAGTCTAATATTCAGATGATAAGCAGCATGCCAGTAATAGGTTTCATTTTGGAGACCAAACTTCCCCTGCTGGAAGGACGCTTTTGATGCCATCTGTCTAATAGATGATATAACCTCAACTCGTTGAGCGGGAGACATTGCAACATCCCACTCCTAGACCATCCAATGAACCAAGAATGTCTAAGTGATAATAATAATTTGGTGATAATGAAATTTGAATTTGAAGCCGTTTCCCTAAGAAATCAAAAACCCACAAACAGAGCATACCTTTGTATCTCTAATCTTTGCAACACAACTGTTAATGATTAAACGTTCAGTTTCAGGAAGTTTAGCTGAGAAGTAGAGAAGTTCTTCTAATATATTCACCTAAAACAATAATAAAACAACATGGTGAGTTCTATGCTTGTAGAAACTATTCCATTTTTCACTCTTTGTAAATTTAATAACCAGCCAATATTTAGGTTCAGCATAAACAAACACACACATACCTTGCACACTTTGCAACACAGTTTTTGGTAGATAATTCAAATATACCATGTAATAGACCTAATGCTTCACTAGAAAAGTTCTTTAGGCCTAATCTCTGTTTATTGGAATATATTTGATATCATCAGAGTTGGACGAGAAACCATGATTTGATGAAGTGATCCAAACAGCACTTCCTTATTTTGGCACAGCTCCTTGTGCCTTAACATGTTTAATTGTTTAGTTGCAAATACATAATATAAGTAGCATTCATTAAAGTTCTCAGATCCAATTACAAGCATATTTAGTTCACTATTGGAAAAAGCTGGATGATAAAACAAGACAAAAGGTTGATAACTACCTGTCTACTCTTCCATTTTACATAAGACTTTTCATTAAGAAAATCAGATCTGAAAATGCCAATAAGGAGCTCTAATGAGATTTGAGGCAGATCAATTTGCCCACATGCTCTTCTTGTAGCAAGGTGTACCATATTTCGCCGAATGCATGAATCCATTGCTTCTGAAATCTAGTAAAGGAGCATATTTACTCCTAAGATTTAATCGAACAATGCAAAAAAAGATAAAATAATGGAAAACATAGTGCACATGTGGTTAACTGATAGCATGGTAGATTAACAATTAGAAGCTACTAATAATTGTCGAATAACAGATCTGAATAACAATAGGATTCATCAGATTTTTCCCTATTCAACATTTAAACTAGATTTATATATAAAATCACAATTAGTTAAATGGATGATAACTAAATTTAGGAGTTAGAGATTTCAAAAAATTTTACCATCATAAACAGTATAACTACTAGTAGCATGATTAACCCATGCCTATAAAAAGACAAGTATTAAGCCTTTTAACACCAGCAGTCAGCACTATATATACTTGATAAGTGGATTCAGAAAGTGTGTGCAAGACCTGGTTTCATGAAACATGGATATAACAATAACTTAGAAAGCTTTATTGTATTTTCTCAAACTGGCCTACCTATATCTATAAGAAACAATTAAAGCAATACCAGAAAAAGAAAAGATTTATAGCTTGCCTGCATCTGTGCACGGATAGTATCAACGAGTTCTGAATGTCTTCCTGACAGCTGAGGTTGTGAATTTGGTTTTTCCCTTTTACTCTTTAATCTGGACAAAAATTTAGAATTCTTCTCTTTCTTTCTATCCTCAACTGGAAACACTTCGACCCTGATAACAGGAAAACAGGAGAAAGAGATGATAAGCAGACATCAAGTAAAGAGGCAAAGATATTAGAACTCATATCGTTGGGTTTCCTCGAAATCGCGTCACACAACTACCATAACTCACACTCATACAAACAGGAAGAAAAGGAGAGAAAGTACCCAGAAAAAAACATAGATGCAAGCAATAACTCGTAGGCTGATTCCCGCAAGTCATCATCAGACAATCCTTCAAAAATCCTGAAGCTATGTATCAGTTTATTCAAACAAGAAACACTAAGACAAGATGTAAATATTAGCATCCTTATGACATTGTGAGTATAATTATATACTTGATAGAAAATAAAAATTAGCCAATCATTTTAATAACTGTTTAAGGAGCTTCTAATTAAATTTTAGGCGCAAAAAATAATATAAGTTGATCCAATCAATACCTGTTTTCAGGTTAGGTAACCCAAGAGGAGGAATTCCAGAATTTCCTAAAGACGCCCTAGCTACAGCTGTTTCTGCTTTGTGTTTTAAACCATAGTCATCAGCATATGTTTCAACACTCTTAACCTTGAAAGAATCCGGCTTACTAGATGAAGATGAAGCATTTTTACTACTGCTGACAATAGCTGAAGGAGGCACACGACGAGGAGGGGATCCAGCCAAATCTGGATCAGAAGAAAGAAAATACGAATCCCCTAATTTAGAATGAATCTGCAATAAGAACCAAAAATAATAAAAATATATATTATTAATAGTAAACCATAGTTTAAGACTTCAAGTCATTAAAGATTAATATTCAATAAACATAAAAACACACATCTTTTTAATAACTTGTAGCGTATCTTTTGTTCACTGAATGTAATACCAGCATTAAAGACCAAACTCTCCGCACTCTAATCGCACAAGTTGCACATTTTTAGTTTGTTTCTCCCTCTTTGTCGATGGACAAAGAAAACAATAGAGAAGATTAGCTTAAGAAACTCCTCATTCCTAAGAACAGTTCTAATTGTTGAAAACTTAGTCTCAAATTATTCTGCAAGTAGCTGAAAATGTTATCATGACAAAGGAAATTCTTTTTTAAAAAAGTACTACATACAAATTCCTTTGAACGCAAATCAAACAATAAAAGACTGAAGCAAGTTCTACTACTAAAATGAGATTGAGTGATCTATTACCATTATCGGATAAGCAGATTCCGCATAGTACTTCTTAGCGGCTTCAGAAACATCAATGATTCCACCTGAAAATATTTAACATGCAAACACTCCTTTAGTCGCAGAAAAAAAAAATAAGCACATAAAAAGAAACAAATATACATAGATAATTCTAGAAACTACTAATTACTATTTCCAGCTGAATTCCTTCTTCTTGTTTTCTTCTGATTTCCCGGAAAAAAAAAATGACAGAAAAGGAAGCATACCGGATTTAACGCAGTGGAGGATGTAATCGGCACTGAGTTTGTCGAAGTCGGCGTCGGAGAGAGTAGTGGAGCCTGATGGCGTCCGAATTTCCTTTATCAAACCGGAAGATAACAAGAACACCAAAAGCTTCCGGCGATCGCGACGATAACGTTGCAGCAGAGAGTCCTCCGACTCCATCTTATCCGTCCGGTTATACAAATTCAATTACACCAACATTACACATACAAGTCCATGTTTAATTGCTTATAGACCTAATTTTGAATTTTCAGAGGCTAAAAAAAGGCAGAGGAATTGGAGGTGTGTGAACTGAGTTAAAAAAAGGGAATTTCTTTTTCTTTTTCTTCTTGTGTACAAAGAAGAATAAAAAATATCGATTCATTACATTACACTAGCAAAATGTCTATATCGGGGAGCGCGAAAAGCCGACTCCAATAAGACAATTTGGATGGCAGAGATTGTTTTCTTTTACAGCCTTTTGTCTCCCATGTTTTGCTTATTTACACTAAGGTCATTTATGTTCTGGATCTTTGTTTTTAAATCCACCTACGGTTTTTTTCTTCTTTTTTACATCCGTTGGACATTAGCATTTTTTTTTTTAAATTCTTAAATTAAAAATAAAAGAACAAAAAGAAGAATTCTGTTACCTAAAAGGAAAAGAACAAAAAGAATATTTTCACATAATTTATAAACTTTCGCCAAAAAAAAAAGGTTGTTTTTTGGAGGAAAAAAAAAATCTTACTTATGAATACTTCAATATCCAGCCTTTTTTTCCCCCTCAAATTTGGAAAAGCCATTCTAACATCCAACAGTTCCGTGGGGCGACATACGCAGAGAGAAACACGTTTTTGTCAGTATCACCAGGCTCT
>JAQSVH010000006.1:1066387-1086019 GCA_029448705.1 Adansonia digitata | reverse complement strand
AACAAAAAGTTCATTTGATGGTTTGTGAAATATCATGGTTTACTTTGTCTAGCCGAAGTGCGGTAGGACAATATTTATGATCAGGAACCTCTTCTAGCTTATAGCACTTTGAGCATGGATGGTTCTTCTGCTGATGCCGTATTGGATCTGGATTTTGATTTGACTTCTTGTTCTTTTTTCGGCTAATGGAAGTCCTCTTGCTGCTTGCTGTAATTTTATTAAATGAACAGAAGGGTATTGAGGTAGCATATTATTTGGGCTTCAAGAGGTTAATTCCTGTTTATCCTGCATGTTATAATTTGCAAACACTCTAAAAAGAATGTTTCAAATTTTGTAAAATTTACAGGAAGGCATGTCTGGGAGTCATGGACTGGGTAATGAAGTTACTTGCTTAGTTCTTTTAGGGATGCATGGTATTATTGGCGCTGAAGTAGGAAAAGACGTGATCTCAATCTAAGTAATATAGAGGTTGCTTTACTTTTGTTTTTGTGTGGTCTAATGCAATTCCAATTGTTCCTAACCAATTAGAAGTTGGTTTGAGTCTGTTGTCATTCAATAAATATATGTAAGTAACTTTCTGTTTTTCACTGGATTGAAGAGAGTGCCCGTAAATTTTATCGTGTTATATCTTCATGGATTATTTTCTGGTCTCTTCTTTTCTATCCCTAGCAATAAGTTTATTATGCCATGTCATTGGTGATGATTACAACCCCTGTAATTTTCCAATGTTCCATTCTTCTCTTTCTTCTTCAGATTGGAAAAATTGGGAGCGCTAGAGTGGAACAAGGTAGTTCATGGCAATCAAGGATGGAGGCTTATCACTTGCATCTGGCTGCATGCAGGCGTTATTCATCTGCTCGCAAACATGTTGAGTTTGGTCTTTATTGGAATACGCCTTGAACAACAATTTGGATTTGGTATGTTATCTGTCCTTTTCTTTTAATGTTTGAGTAATTACTCCAAAATTTTCTACTAGGGAAATTTTTGCATTGTATAATATTTTTGGAATATGTAACATTTAGAAGTGTTTGGTCAGTCTTTGATTAGTAAGCGATATTAGTATCCTATAAATATGTCTGATGATCCATTGATTGCATTACTTGGTATTGGTGGATGACTATCAATCTAGAGGGGGATTTGGCCCATTATGGTGTTATAACTGATATCCATTCTTTCTCCTGGCAGTACGTGTTGGGCTTATCTATCTATTGTCTGGTTTTGGTGGGAGCATATTATCGTCTCTTTTCAATCAGCACAATATTTCTGTTGGTGCCTCTGGTGCTTTATTTGGCCTTCTTGGAGCAATGTTGTCAGAGCTACTGACTAACTGGACTATCTATACAAATAAGGTACATTATTTCCCCCTTGGTTTCTATTTACATAGAAAGGGAAATGTTTATATGCTATATGCAATTTGAAAATAGCAATTGCCTTGATTTTTAGAGCTTAAGGTAAGTATATGTTGGTAACAAGGAAGGAAAAAGGGGTAATTGGTTTTCATGGTATTGTTGCTCTACCGATATTTGTCATGGTTGTATCATTTAAGGATTTATTTTAAAACTTTTTTCCTGTGGCTTGAAAAGTAATTGAGAATATTAAACCTTTTTTTTTATTGTAGGCTGCTGCTCTGATCACACTTGTGGTCATCATTGCCATTAACTTAGCAGTAGGGATTCTTCCTCATGTTGACAACTTTGCACATATTGGAGGTTTCTTGAGCGGCTTTCTCCTTGGCTTTGTTTTGCTGCTTCGTCCCCAATTCGGGTGGGTGGGACGTCAGCATCTTCCTGCTGGTGCTCGTGTAAAATCTAAGCACAAGGCATACCAATACATTTTCTGGGTGGTTGCTGTGGTTTTACTCATCGTTGGGTAAGTTCCCTAAACCCCACGTTTTATGTTAATCCTTTCCTGTCATCTAGGAAACAAATATTCATTTACTTTCCTTATCGAAACTAATTTTTCGTAGACGGTTTGTCTATTAACTTGTGTTAACATTTCCCATCAACGATATTGTCCTAATGAAAAGAAAGATTAATCAATCTCCTGTTTTCTTTTTGAATGATGCAGTTTCACTGTGGGGTTAGTGATGCTGTATAGGGGTGAGAACGGAAATGACCATTGCAGCTGGTGCCATTACCTGAGCTGTGTGCCTACATCGAAATGGCACTGTGGAAACTAAGGAGACGATTACCATTATTACTACCCCACCTTCATCTTCGCTCACTGATTCTTTCCTGATTTCCTTTTTTATATTCCATTCATTTGTTAATTTCTCCGTGTTGGTATTTGCCTATGTATATGCATAGTTTTTGAGGTTTTGAGATTATCTTTCTTCATTAGGAAACTCACTGTTATTAATGTTATTATGGTTGACATTTTTATGTATGATCTAAATATATATCTGATTGTATGCAATTTTACTTGAGAAGTACAGTTAAATGGATTTTTTTTCCTATAGTTGCAGCCGAAAGTTGTTTTCTTTTACATTTTTCCTTGCTGAGATTAGATGTTGTATTTCGTGCTTAGTGGAAATCGAGTTTAAGTTCGGATTAAGTGTTTTATGACAGAGATGTTAGGTCCAAACCAAGTTGCGCAAAGGAACCAAGACCACTATGAGAATGACAGCTTACGTATGTTTTATATTTGCTTCAACAACAAAATCTGTAATGTGTCTTCAAATTTCTTCTTTTTATTATTATTATTATTATCTTTCAACGTCTTCCATTAAAACAAAAAATAAAATAAAATAAAGGCGTGTACCAACCAATTGGTGCCTCGGAGCAAAGCAAACCCTGATTGAACATGGCCGTGTGGAACCTACAGGAATTCATTGGCACTTGGTTATCCAAATCTTGTATCAAGCCATGTGTCGTGGGTCCACGTCAAACATGTAGAGTGTTATCGCTGAATTGATCTTTATAGTTACATTCAGATAAGATACCTTATAAGAATATTGTGAACTTACACATCCGGTCAAATTTTTATGCACAACTGATATGGAGTTCTTGAAATTTGTTTTCAGGATCATGACATCCTCCTCATTTCAATGAAAGTTCATTGCATTTGGAGCCCATTATAATTGGTGACATATAGCAAGTGTCATCTGAGTTAACTTGGATATTAAATGTCATAGTCTACATTGATTTGAATGTATTATTTGCTTCGTCCAATTGAGTCACATGTTTTTGTTTAAAAAAGTATCTTATAATTTGAAAATAATATGAAAACTTATATACCTGGAATGCATGCCCCATTTTAACTCCATGACACCATGGCTGGTGAGAGAACATGCATGCCAGCCTTTCCTCCTCAACCCCAAATAGAGACATTTCAATGCTAGATGTCCTGTTATTTTTGACTTCAACATACGTAAGTATTTCCGTAATCTGACTGGGATCTCCAATTTTAGGTCAGCTTAGCACACACCACCCACCCGCAGACATCATCTACCCGCAAAATCTTCCGGTACATAAAATCTTCGGCCCCATGCAATCTAAGTGGGGGGCATCTTGAAAACCCTGGTTGCTTCATAAATTCCATAGCCATTTACCTAGTTACTAGCTTTAGTAACACCAAAAGCTCGACATTATTTATAAAGGTAACGCCAAAGTAGGTGATTATGAAATTTGAAGCGAAATCTAGTTCACATGTTAATGGAAATTTACAGGACTTGGCCTTTTTTGAGTTTTGTCAGCAAGCAATAGTTGCATTAGTTTAAACACCTTTAACTAAAAGGAATATCAAAAAGGATAAAGTGACAACTATGATTAAACCCCCATTTCATCTTTTCATAAATTAAATTCCCGTAAAGCACTGTTTGAGTACTTGGAAATCACAGGCACACTAAAGCATAAAAATGGATACAGTAGTCATAGAGTCATCATCATTAAACCTAAACATGAAAAACTAAAATTCTCCTAAAGCAAATCCTAAAAACTACAAGTAGCAATATATATATATATATATATATATATAATACACCAAAATACTTGGTCATTTTTTGAAACCATTATTTAGAATCTATATCCAACGGGCATTCCTAGCCTATCCAAGCGACCTGACCCTGGGTAAGCTTTGCTAGCGAAGTTTGCATGCAAGGCAGACTTATGTGTATTTGACTTCAATTCACCAAAACCATGAATGAAATACCTCTTTGTTGAACTAGATCTCTCATATTGAGGCCTTTGTTTTGGAGCACTTAAAGACCTTACCTTAGCCCTTGAAGATTCAGTATAAGACATGTAATTTGGGTGGTCTGAGTAACCGCTTAGATAGCTTCTTGAGCCATCACTCTTAGCAGAAGTGAAAGGGCTTCTCTTAGAACTACCCCCTTTTGATGACGCAGAGTAGAATTGTGGACTCTCAGGGCTTTCCTCCACCTCATGAGAGAACTTCAATGGACTTAAAGACTGAACTTCACCAGACGAAGGGCTTGGAGCTGTTTGGTGAGAGTCTCTAGAATTCGTGAAACTACAGCTACATAGATCGGAATTCAGAGCAAGGTGTGTTGAGTGAAACAGGTTTCTGCGTTTAGAGATGAAATGAGGCTTCCCAGTATCAACCTCAAGAATTTTGTCATTCTTTTCATAATCAATAGGACCGATTCTTGTTGAATGCACTCGTTGGTCCCATGATTGTTCATCAATCCGGGGACTCCAGCCTGGCTGTAATTTTACATGATTATCAAGAGTCCTTCCACTCGACTTTGACCCATTTCTCTGAAATTGTTGAAACAAGTTAATTTAAGCACGTACAAACAATGCCGTACAGTACACAGTTTCTTTAATGGCAAGTTAAAACTTCAAACAGATGTGAAGACTATACCTTCAGCATTGATGATTGTTCATATTTTGTACCTTTAGATCGAATAGCATGTTCAAATTTTTCAGGGGTTGATGGATCCTGTACATAAAAAGAGGCTCGAAGGTCACCGACAATTACAAAATAGACAAGTTGACGTCAATTTAATATAACAAGAAAAAAGGTGACCATGTAATAAATCCAACCGACCCTTGTCAATTCACTAACAAACGGGGGCAATTGCTGATAATATGCTCTCATCAAATTGCCTTTCAGCATCACGTTTCAAGATCATACCACTTAAAAGATATACATAAAAAAATGGCAGTTTGCAATTAGTGGCAGGCAAGCAAAATATATCTCAAAAGAAATTCCGATTTCTATGTTAAAAACGTAAGTGCAGATATATACTGATGCATCACAACCTGTCATAATTTCTACAGAATTGACGTCACTGTTGTTTTGTCCAGCCTAAGTTGACTTCACTTAAAAGCCATAAATTCATTCATAAGCTTTAAAAGAAGTCTACAGGTATAAAGTAAAGGAGACCACCGTCCATGAAGCTGGTGTACTAGGCAAAAAAAATTTCCAAGAGAAATTTCGAAGAAAAAAACAGGGAGTCAGGGAAGAACAAATTCTGGCTTTTTACCGGATGATGGAAGTGAGAAGATTTGCAACTTGATTGTGAAGACTCAGAAATTTGGGCCCGGCCAGCACGAGCACGTGCTTGTGCTCGCAATAATGCTTGCATCCTTCTTAGCCATTCCGCAGTTCTCTTCCTCTCTATATGACCTCTAACCAATGCTTGAAGCCTCACTAATCCTTTTAGCGCTCGCAATGCCCTTCTTGCCTATAAAGGTTACATCAAGAAAAAGGTATAATCAGGTAAGCAATCAAAGCTCAATTAACAAAAACATCATAGGGTTATTAGTCATTATAATCACGTTATTACCAAATCCTCAATGTTCTATCGAGTAAAAGCAGCAGAATAACTAAAAGCAACTGAAAAGGCAAGGAACCAGCTGCTCAGGAATAAAGGGCATTCATGAGGGCCTCGCAAATAGCAAGCCAAGGTTCAAAAGACAAGGTAACAGGACCACATTGAAACATTTATTAAACAGCTTTATTATGGAAGGAAAATTTTAAAATCTGGCGCCATTGCAAATGCAGAAAACAATTACTTGTAGCATGCCAAATTTAAAGGTCGTAGGCGCCATCAAGATGATAGATGGTTATAGTAATATATATACCAGTCCTACTAGTAATTTCCCAAAAGATTTAAAAATCTGACGTAATATGAAAGGGGAAAAGGACTTCCCAATAGCCGCACTACCACACCAGCTCGCTGTAAAAGCATTCTGCATTCCCCTTGATGTCCTGACCATAGCTAAAGATCCACTTCAAGTACCCAACTAACAACATCAAAGCTTTTGTATCATCTCCAAAAAGTCATATAAATGCATTTAGGTCACTTTAGCATTGCTTTCTAGAAAAAAATTAGTTGAAAAATTTTATATTTGGGCCAAAACCCGGTTCCACCATAATGATAAACAAACTCAAGTATTTAGGATTATTGTGAACAAGTAAGACTATGAATTAAAATATCAAAAGATGTATTAAATAATAAAAATTTGTGATACGAAAATAATAAAATATTTTTACTTAAAAATTAATTTTTAAATTTAAATTTAAATTGTAAAATATTATTTTACAACTTAACATTAAAACCACAACTTTTAACTTCAAAAGTTGTGTCATATAATATATATATATATATATATATCAGTATTACCCACGGCAAACTTTTACCACTGGATTTGGACCCACTGTTTCAGGAATCACAAAATTTGCCATTATCCAGAATAGTTCAACCCAAGATATGCTTAGAACCAGGTCGTCCAATTCTCAATAAAGTTCCATCGCATTCAAAGTCTTCTCATCAGAAATTGCTGACAATTGGGTTGATTCGTTATTTGGAAAGATAGTAAATTATTGCATAATTATTGACCCCGGCAAAATAGTTGTTGGGCATCCTTTTAACCTTTCAATAATTAGATAGCAAGAATCCACAACATTCATCAATAAACTAACTAATAATTGACACTCAAAATGAAATAATCCCACTTAGCTCACTACACTTATAGTAAGTACTAGACAATGAAAGATTACCTAAATAACCCCAGAAATAGAATCAAATTACTCAAATCACCCATAACCTCAGAAACTAAATCCCCCCCCCCTCCAATTAAATGTTTGAAAACGCCATGACTATGAAATATTAGGGGAAATTTCCAAAGTAAACTATTGCAGATGATACTTGCAGAGATCAAATAGGGCAATTTTTTTTTATGGGGAGGGGTGCGCGTTATGCAACCCGAAGCACGGCAACTACATGTATATTTTTACATAGTACTTAAAAAATGGTAAGTTTTTCCTTTTTTTTTTTTAATTTTTGGTGATAAACGACATAAGAGGAACAACTCAGACTTGAGAAAATGGAAGCTTGGTAGGTAGTTTCTTTTGCTTCCACTTGCTGGAGATGCCGGGAAGGAGGACGAACTTGAAAACGACATCGTTCTGTAATAATGCGAATCTTGCAACTAACTAAATTCAGTAATGGGAACAAAATAGCTCTTAGCTCTGCTTACTACACGCTTTCGGGCTTTGTTCCTTCTTTATTGCATTGGAATAAAATAAAGAAAGAAATGGATTTTTTTTTTTTTTTTTAAAACCAAAGTAAGGTTCAACGAATTCAACGCCTTGGAATCGGAAGAGACGAGTGATTAGCGACTAAAATTACACCAAGGACAGGTGTCACACAAGTAACAGCTTGTTATGGTTTAATACCGGAAAATTTTCAACAAAATCAATAGGAAGATATGACAAAAGGAGTCGTAATTAAAAGAAAATAGATTAAAACTAACCAGATATCCACGAAATGCAGATTGAATCTTAACCGCAGCTGTCTCCTCGCGATCCCCGCAGGTGCCACTGCTAACGTGAGCCACCGGTTCACGCGCGCACCTACCACTGCTACTGGTGAGCCTAACCACCTCTGCGGCAGCTTGAGCAGCCGCAACGGCTGCTTCGGCAACTGCGGCGGTAGCGGCAGCCACAGCGATGGCGTGCTTGTTAGGATCCACTACTTCACACTCTGCTTTCCAGTCAACAACAGGAACAGAGTCTTTCTGTTGCTGCGGACGACCGTACAGCGACGAAGAAGACGTCGACTTCGCATTACTGTTACTAATGCTGTTAGTTGAGGCGTGTTTGGCAGTGGGGGTGGCGGAGGAGTCCTTTTCGCGGTGGGATTTGACAAAACTCCAACGCCGTTTGTCTTTATGGGGTTGTTTGGAAGAAGAAGAAGAAGAAGAAGTTTGGTTATGGGAATCGGTCTTTTTGAGTCCGAGGATACTGCGGAACCACTTGGAAGCTTTGCCCATTGTTCCTTTTTCGTTTTTATTATGGTCGTTGCGTATCTTAAACTTGGTTTAATGCCGGAGAAGAATTTGAAAAAAGAAAAAAAGAAAAGGGTTTGGGAGGTTTCCTGGGATTCATTAGCAGAGAGAAGGGGAAGAAGTGAAGTTTCGTAAGTTCGTTGTGAGTAGGAAATTTAATATGTAAGAAATGGAGCGAGACAGAAATGGTTCTTATTTATCAATGCGGAAATTATACGGTAAGACGTAATGCTTATTTTATTATTATTACTTAAAATATAGCTATATTATAATGTTTTTAACTACTCGCTCCAGCCCATATGGGTTGTCTTGTCGACGTTAATTAATTATATGATATTTATATAATATTATTTATTAAAAATAAACTTAAAGAAAAAACGTGCAGCTACTTTTCACTTTTTATACTTCAAAATTTTTATTATTATTATTATTTCATTGTTTATTTTAATTATAAAAATTTTTATATATTTCGCCCACATAAGGGGTTGAAAGAGATCAGTATTATTATAAATAATTTATTAAATTAGAAGTAGTATTTTATTTTATGATGCTTAAGAATTATTTTGAATTAGTGGATCAATGTGATAGGAGGATTGTAGTATTCAAGTGGGTCTTAAATCAATTAAGTAATAGTTTAATTTTTAACCCCCAAAAAAAAGATTTATGATTGTTTAAGTTTTATAGATTTAATTTACTTTTAAAATAATTTAATTATTGAAATATGTATTAGATAAATAAGTTAAATCATGAAAACTATAAAACTTTTTTTTTATTAATGAAAGCAACATTTAGTGGCTAGAATTGCAAATATTGCTAAACTTATGGTGGGTAAATGCAAAAACATAATTTACATTAAATTTTACAAAATAAAAAAAATAATGCATCAGTAACACTTTACTTCTTTTTTTATATATAAATATCAATTTAATCAATGCTATTCAACACTAATTAATATTTTTAATATAATAAATTGTTTTTTTTAAATTTATTAATGAAGAAAGTGGAAAAAAATTGATAAAGGGGAAATGAACTTTTATAAAAAGAACAATTAAAATAAAGATATACTTTTTCGGGATTTGGAAATGCATTTGGCTATCCACGACTACTCTGTTATATATATATATATATATAATTTGAACTTTAAAGTGAAAAGTATTCGAAGATAATAAAATTATGGAATTGCTTTTTTATTATGTAATAAAAACGAAAATGTGTTTGTCTCATTTTTATAACTAATCTATACCGCACTGACTTGAAGAAATGGTAAGTCCAATTTCAACGTTAAATTCTTACATACCAGTGTAATAATAATAATATCTTCCTATGTAACATATTAAATTTAATAATTTAAGTGATCATACGAAATTTTTTAATTTTTATCAAATATATAATTACAACATATTCAACATAAATCTTAATAAAATATTAAATATATTATTAAATATATTACGTCATATTTATTATATTTGTAAGTCATGTTAGCGATTAATTGTACACTTGGACACTCCCCTAAGGCTCCGTGCTTCATAGTATGATAAAACCCGATAACGTGGACCGACAGTCGATCTTGATCACATCAGATGAACTGGATCATCGAAAGATAGAACCATAACGAGTGGGTCACCACATCTGATTGATTCAAATCTCGTGGTCTGAAATAAATGTTGGCAAGTAAGATGGCTCGTGATCCCACCCGATGGGTAAATCAGGCGGATACGATTAGATTTGTGCAATCATGTGCCTTTTTTTTTGTTTTTTTTTATTAGGAGGCCTTTGCCCTCTGCGGGTGAGTTCTCACGTCACAGCAGGGGACTCCTCAGGTCATGATTAATACATATATATATATATCATTAGTGAAAAAAATCAGAATTTGAAAAATAATATAATATTTATATCAACTGTATAAAGTTAAATATACTACATTATATTAATTATATTTTAAAATATTATATTTATTATTTTTTTAAATTTTATTAAATATATTATATTTTCGTATTATATTTTTATATTAGTCTAAAATTATCAATTCAAACTACTAATACTGCTACATATAATAAGAAAGTGTAAAGTAATATAATTTTTTTTTTCCAAGGCAAGTCCGATCAAGAAATAACTATAAACAGAATTGTTCGTTTAAAGAAGTTAAAGCAATGTCTGTGTTTGTTTTTTTTTCACTTTTTATGAATAATGTTGTCTTATCAAAGGAAAAAGGGAAGTACGCTAAGGGAAGGAAATTTTTTTTTTCCCCTATATTCTTGTTGCCAACAATGTGATCATAATTCATCACAAACATCCCAAAATCACTGAAATTTTCGCTTAATCTAATTTTAATGTGAATTTTCAGTTTGGAAATGGGCTTCTTCAATAAGATGGAGGGGGGTGCATTTATTAGTAGCGATGTCTACTTTTACAGACTATTTAGTACACTACACCAGAAAATCGGATACCTTTTTCGTTTCGAAATCCATAAATCTTTTTTTAATCACGTTAATTGGCTGCTTTTGAAATAGATTACGGCAAAGTATCAAATGTCTGTAAAATAATAGATTGTAGAGCCTTTGTTGTCGATGTCCAAGATGCATGCTATTCTGAGCGGTCACGGGCTAAATTTTCTTGGAAATATAATCTCAGGTAGGTCTTTTTTGCCAAGGGAGTCTTCATACTGAAACACTGAAGAAAGTAAAGAACAGCCAAAAGTTACTATAGGTAGGTCCCCAACTGCCCTACTGCTTAATCTGCATAGAGGAGCTATGGGCTTCCCAGAAGTCCTACGCAAATCCATTTACTGTATATATCCATAGGTTCCGAGACCGACAATTCGTGTTGATATAGTATTTGTATTATAATTATTTATATAAAATAATATGTTAATAATAGTGTTAAAGTTATTTTTAATATCATTTTATTTATTTATTTTTTGTATATTTTCTGTGGCGGAATCGTAAGTATCGAAAATTATCGGCGTGAAATATAATGGTTGATGTCAACTGTCAAACCATTGGATTGGAACATGAAAGAAAGGGGTTTGAAGAATGAGATGAAAGACATGGTCAAAAACAGAGAGAAGGTATAGGGTCGGTATTTTAGGGTCCAAAAATCGGACGGTTGAGATTGATAAGGAACAACAGACGTAGGCATCTTTCACTTCCCTTCCCATGTGCTGTGATTCCAACAAACAAAATCCAGAATAAAGAAAAGGGGGGGTGGGGGGGGGGGAGGAATAGCGTGGCCTCTTGCCGACATCCACCAACTTATCTTCCAACTTCATTTTGCAATTTCCCTTTCTAATCATGACAATATAAGAATGGCAATTTTGTATTGTTTTCAGGTCAAGAGAAACACAACGGATCATGATACCAGACAATTTTTTTTTTTTTTTTCATTTGATCGGTTGCAAAACTGGACCTCGACCGGGCTGACTTGCCCACAGACGCTGTTACGTGAGATCGAGATTAGAATGCTTATCAATAGTGGGCTTTGACCCTGACTAGGTTCTGACTAAACTTACTCGTATAATAGATAATTTATTCGATCCGATAAGTAATTTATATTGTATTAAATTTGAATAAAAGTTTTTATAATTTGATCAAATCTATATTAGTATGTATGTAATGAAAGATATTTTGTTTAAATATAATTATAATATCAGTATAAAAAATAACTTTTTTCATCTAAATTTTTTTCAACTACGATCAAACCCGACCCATGAATGCTTCAATCAAGATATAGAATTTGATTTAAGAAAATGTTACTAGACATTGAACTGATTAAAGTGATTTTTTTTTCAAATGTAACTAATATATTATTTTTTGAATTCAATAAAAGTAATATATTAAATGTGATTTTTTAAAATAATAATAAAACAATTTTTGAACAAGAGACTAATTAACATAATTTATCCAATTTGTAAATATTTTTTTTGATAATCGAAATTTATTTCAAAATCCAAAAGGAAATAAAAAATTCTGCCACATGGTGCAGTAAGGGTGTAGCCTTAAATAATAATTAATTATTGCTTATACCCCACCATCGGCAAAGTGAACTATTTATGGTGTTTATACCATATTTTGAGCTTGTACAACATTAGACCTTATTTTCATTACACTGTTTAATATTAATATATTTTTTTTCTTTTATCCAAATGAATTATCTAATTTCTAAATAATATTTTAATTACATATGATGACTTTATTTGAATTCATTAAAAATATGGCTTACATTAAAAAAAAAAAAAAAAACTCTTGTAGCTTTGGTTTTTTAATTAAAAAGCCCCAAAAATCTTACATTTCAACTCTCCCAGCCCTCCCCTTTCTCTATTTTTTTATTTATTTATTTTTGGTTCGTTCAAAATGGGGAGGAAGAAAGGTAAGGACAAGCTACCGACTAAGGTATTTGTACATTTGATTTGTTTGATTTCTTTCTTCTATATAAGCCAAAGTATAGCTACCCCAATAAGTGACAGAGTAAAACATCGGTTCCTAAGGCTCCATTGCAGATTCAAGACTCCGTGCTCCTTCGAACCAATCCCATGGCAGATTTTGGGACAATGCCCGTCATCCTATTGATTATGTCTTCAAACGATGGTCGATTTTTAGGATCACTGCTTGTTTGGAACACACAACAAATGGTTATTTTTTGGTTCATTGGCTTCTAAGTTTCCAATGTTTTGAGAACTTAAAAGGAAATCGAACAAGATTGACATAATATACCTTTGCCAGCAGTCACGGATAATCGATGCTACATTAGGATCAACGCCTTCTGGTAGGTCTAATCGCCTATCCATGAAACCCACAACTCCAACTACCTACATTGTTGTTTTAACAGAGTAGAGATTAAGACATCAAAGATATTTATGTTGTTTTGTAACAAAAATAAGGTTTTGTAGTGTCGATCATGTTTCCGACAAAAGTATCTTTCGTTTTTCATATATATGGAGAGTCCTTGGAGATTGTATCCTATATCCATGTTCGAACATGCATTGGACACAAGTACTTGAAGAAAATAAAGAGTCAAAGTAACATAAGTTATGAGGCAGACCTGTAAAGAATTCAAGTTGTTCCATGGAATGGAGACAGTCATTAGTTCCCACAAGATAACTCCAAAACTGAATACATCAGACCTGTTTAGATTTGATGTGAGGAATCAGGGAAGGAAAAAAGAAAGAGCAACTTAAGTCTTAATGTATTCTAACAGCAAAAACCTCAAAATCTCAGTTTCCAGAAATTACTTTTCATTTGAAGGTTCATTCCTAAGGACTTCTGGGGCCATCCATTGGGGCTGTAATTAGAAAAATATTGAATAAAGTTCAGCAACTTTTTGTATGATAAGTAGTTGTTATGTACAATATTGATGCCAAACAGCACAAAAAACGCATTGAAGGACATTCTTCTAGACACCATAAAAGAAGAAACCGAAAAGAAGACGAAGAAGAAGAAGAAGAAGAAGGACAAGGGGTCATTACTGTTCCTCTTCCAGATTTTGTGGTTAAGAAAGTTCCATTTTTCCACCTTGACAGGCCAAAATCTCCAACCTAAGACATTGATGGAAATGTAAGCAATCTGAAAATGCTTCAACCTGGTGGAAGTATTTGAGGGTATTAACCAATATATGTTACCTTGACATTCCAATTCCTATCAACAAGAAGATTAGAAGACTTCAGGTCTCTATGTATTATCGGTGGATTCCTATGATGCAAATAATTCATGCCTCTAGCCTGCAGAAAGAAGGGAAGTGTGAGGTTTTATCGACAGCTTAACCAGCAGAGAACTTGGGATGAAGGAAAAGACGGATAGAAACGCACAACATCAAGGGCCATCTTCATGCGCCTTCTGACATCCAATGCCTGATTATTCTTGTGAAGTGCTTTGAAAAGGCTTCCCCTGATTATGAAACAAAATAAATGAGTGGTACATATCTCAACATCAAGAAAGGAGCAGTATTCATAGGACCTCAATAGGAGCTGATCTTTGAGATGTGGATGGTTATCGCAATGGTGGGAAAAGAATAAAGTAGGGCACTGAAACACCATCTGTAGATGGAATTATTAACAGAGGATCATTGTTTGAGTACCCCTTCGACAACAGTAGCAACTTCATTACCTAGGCAAGAACTCAGTGACAATTGCAAGTCGTTCTTGTGAGTACACTGCTCCCATGAACAGCAGTACGTTTGGATGTCTCAGTTTTCTCATTATATCAATCTGAAACGTAAGAAAAAGAACTCTAAGGATCAGAGCTTCATTTCCAACATGATATTGCTTAATTGAAAACTTGAAGAGAACTCACAGTACCTCTTTTTTGTAATCTAGTAATGTTGACTCTTTGTATTCACCAGCAAAATAGACCTTAACGGCAACGTCCTTCATGAATCAAACGATTTTGTCCAGGTTAGTAAATATTTTTATATCCTTATTTGGTTGCAATTGAAAAAAAAAAAAAAAGAAGAAAGAACTTACCGATCCATTCCAAATTCCCCGGTAAACAATTGCATATGAACCTGAAGGGAAAAGCAAACAAATCGATGGGTTATATAACATGTATGCTATATCATTCCTCTTATGTCAAACAAAGTAACAATAAGTGTGCAGCCAATAAACAATAATGGAGTTTATTTAATGACCAACCTACTTCTTGGAAAAATCACTTTAAAAATGAAGCCGTAACTAGAATAAAATTGAACTACTTTTAAAAAGGTTTAGTTTCAAGTTATTGTCACTCAGACATGTATTGAAATATGAACCAAACAGTACAAGAATCCATTTCTCTACCTTTTTTTTTTGTTTTTTTTTTTCAATTAAGTGCACTTGCATGCAGGCATTTTATGCACGTCAAAACTAAGAAATTTACCTTGTCCAATCTCCTCCCCTAAATGTAGGTCTTCCCAGTGAATCTCACAATCAACCATAGAGTTTGGTTCATTATCCCCTTTGCTTGATGGACTTCCTTGGCTGCCTGTGCTCTCCCCTACACTTGAGAAGTTCTTACCGTCTGCATGCTTTTGTAATTCATCTTCCATCTCTGAAGCATCCATATTTCGAAACTCTAGCTCCAGTTCATTTTCATTTGCTTGGCACGCTAATCCTGCGGTAGAATCTCCTCTTCTGGTTACTGAAAAATGTCCGTTACACTCTCTTGAAAAGTCTACAACAGATTTCTCTTCAATAGCTGTTGCACTTTTGTGCTTCTCGACACTTAACATTGCATTTTCAGTTGCAGACAAAGAATTGAAGGGATTTGGAATAGATGCCTTTGAACCTCTACAAGCGTTATGTTCATCTGTCACATCATTCCTTGCCAATCTACTAGTTGCATCCTTTTTCTGAAGATATTCATGATCTTCATTGCCATGGTTGCTAGTTCCCCTGATGTTCAGTTTTGCCAAGACTTTTGCAGCCTACAGTCATCCCACCACATATTTAGCAAAAATGTTTAACAATAGGAAGAAGATATAGACATAGAGGTAGAATTGCTTAATGAACTCAGAAACAATTCAAAGTAAGATAAAAACAAGCACACACAATTGGAAACAGTTTAAATTCCCCAAAGAATTCTTAGTTCTGAACTTCTCATCAATTATTTTTATGCAAAGCAATTTAAAAACTATGAACTATGACATCCCAAATTTTCATTCAAACACTTGGTTGACATAGCTTATAACAAACTACGAAGAAAGAATATCCATACAATTTTTGACGGTTGAGCAAAATCGAATGCATTTGCATCCTTTTGAGAGCTTATTCCTTCAGCCGTGTCATGGGAATTTGAGTTAAATTCACCTTCCTTGAGTAATACGAAAAGGAAGGCCAAAAGAATAAGTTAGATACTTGATTTACAGGTACACAGAACCAGCTGAAATGCAATCTCAGAACGAAGCCTTACTGCTGTATTAGGAGTCTCTAACTTGTCTTCTGTACTTGTTGTAGCATCCTCTTTTTTCCGTAAACCATCTTGTTTCTTGAGAAGAAATCTTGATGCCTGGGTGTTTCACCAGTGCATAAAGTCAAGCTTTTTAGAAAATGAAAACAGAAGCAGAAATGGAGAGAAAAATAGGACAAAACTGTATTAATGCTATACATAAGCACCAGATTAGTAACAGATGATGCAATCTGTGGCCGTGGTGGATGCCACTGGATCCTTTTCATCTTTAACCTCCTTAGTCTACTATGATCCTGATATGTTCCCAGATTCTCTGAATTCATACCATTAAAAATGGCTGCATCACTTGAAACTGTGATCACACCAGTGAGCTGACCATCCTCATATAATGGGCTTTTGCTCGCCAAGGCCATGAATATTTCACCTGACCTCCTCTTGAAAGGGAACTGACCTGACCATGATTGCCCAGAGATCAATTTCTCCATAATTTTCTTTAGGGGTGAATGGTATTCTTTGGCTATTAGAAGCTCTGTATCTCTTAGTCCAAAAACTTCATTGGACCTCCATCCGAAAAGATTTTCAGCTGAGTGATTCCTGTGGTAAGAGAACCCTTTTCTTTATCAGCTGCACAACTTGAAAGTGAGGTGTGATTTAATGAACATGTGACAAAAAGATTCAGTAAATAAAAACTTTCTTCAATCTTAATGGCAGACCATTTGACTAATGCCTAAGATAACAATATTAAGAGCAAGCTTGACGATGCATTTTTTCTGAAACAGCATGTATAAATAATTTCAATTGAGTTGAAGATCATGCTTTTGGTTCTATTTCTACAGTGTGATTTTCATCGAGTACACAGAAGTAAGCATGCTGAACTTGTTTTTGTACATTCTTTATAACATGACTTCAGGGACAAGGAACAAATATAAATATCAATTTACCAAAGTTTGAGATGAAACATTTTACCATTGTCATCATTACATCATATATAAATGGAAGACACTTTTCAACATTCCTCAGGAATCAAAACTATCTAATGAGTTTTAAGTTGAATATACATATCTGCTAGAACATGAAAGAACACAAATGATTGCATTAGAACACATCTTACTAGAAAAAGATATGATCTGAATTTCACCAAATCAACCTTGGAAAGATTCATCTGTGATAGTAGTATTTCACACTCAAAAGTTGTGCAAATCAACATAATCTTATTCTTTGCGGGCATCTAACTTTATAATTTTTCTAAATGTTAATGATTCTGAATCTTTTTTTTTGGGGGGGGGGGGACACTTCAGTTTTAGTTCTAAACTGTCTTTCTTACTTCTGGAATGGAGAACTAATTATCATCGTATGACATATGGCAATCCCCATCCTCCATCGCCATTATTAGCTAATTTCAACTTACTAGATATAGGTAGTCGTATTTGCTAACGCGAAAATGGATATAGGTGACACCATGCCTTATACGAAAGATGCAAAACATTTAGCCAACCAACCACTTAAAAATCTGGGCTAAAAGATCAAACATACGTAGACTATCATGCTTCTAGTTCAAAAGTGTGTTTACTAATAGTGTGGAACTCTAACCAATTATGGAAATTCTTAGAATACTTAATCACAAAATTGATATATATGTGGTTCTGATAACTCGTTTGGGAATCTTTTGACTAGCAGTCACAGAAATTAATTCTTCAATATAATTGATTGATGCCAATAAATTTCCTGCCATATGAAAACAAAGCAAAGCCATCCATTTTGACGATTGACTAACTCTAACACGTGTGCTCTAACTTCCTCACGGGGCGAGGATAAAAGGTTTCAAGGAAAAAAAAAAAAAGGTTTGGATGCGAACTTTTATCAAACATGATAACAATAGTTTAGAAATACGCCACTAAAACAAAAATACAACTAAAGAATCCAAAAGAAACCCAATCTAATGCTTCATTCTTCTTTGCATTACATTCTTATATATTGTAAATTTCATTAAAAGTCAACATTATTGCTAGTTATGGGAATTAAATCTATTTTAAACATGATCTATACTTAGTAACTTGTCCAACTTCCAATTTTCAACTTAAAAGTATTAACCTTTGCTTACTTCTAAACCAGAAAATGCAACCCAAAAAAAAAACTTATTAATATAGCTATCATTGACCTTTGAACTATCTACATATATACAAGCAACTGTTTCATCTAGACAACAACAAAACACCCAGAAACAAGGTTCAATTTTTCCAAAAGAACCGGAGGAGGCACTATTCAAAGAATCAATAAAAACTTCTAAAAGAATAAGGAAAAACAAGATGTCTTTTAGGTATATTACCAAAATGTAATCTTTCCCGAGGCTGCTGAGCAGACATAAACAGCATGTCCAATGGATTCCAGCACGTTCCTAAAAGGACTTCCCGTTGAGAAGTACCCCGGCAACGTTACAAAGCCGGAATATGACGCGGAATCGCCCGAATCTGACGCCACCAACACCTCCTCCTCATCAGTTCTTCTATCTTGCTGCACAAGCTCGTCGAACTCTTCCCTCAACTTAGCATGACTCGCTTCCAAACTCGAGCACCGATCCATTAAGACTCTGTAGAGACTCGCTACTGACTCGTCTCCAGCCATTGAATCACAACTCCTCGGAGACGGATGCAAGTTTGCTGATGGCTAATTTTTTTTAGCTTTTGATAATTATAGTATAGTTTAATATTAAGGTGGTCGCTTATCATATTTGTTTTCAGTAATAAAATATTCAATTTAAATGAATATTTTTTGTGTAGGAATCCTGGGGTCAACTGGTGTTCGCCACGTGTCTCACCCGGCTAGGTGAAGGCATCAGGTGCGGACAGGTGCAACGTTGGCAAACTCAAAAGGCAAATGAGGAAAGGAATTTGATATTGGTTGAAAGCGAATTTGCATTTGGTTAAGGAAACGGGCAGCAATTTCTGTATTTTTTGTGACGAAAAAATTCTCGGATTTGAGGGGAAAATTACATGTCTTACCCCTGCCGGCGCCAGTTTGAAACGAAGCAAGTTGGAGGAGGGGTGGGGTTAGGTTGCTTGTACTCAAACCATTTTCTAATTCTTTTTTATTACTTGCTGACGTGGAATCACTCGAATCACAGAGAAAGGAATCAGGTAAGGTCCGTACTAAATAAAAATTCATGCTCTTCTCTAAAATCAAACCAATTACAAGCCGGGATCAAATCGATTGTGAGCCGTTGATATTAAAGTGAGCTGACAATTGATGAAGAAATCCGATGGTCAGAATTACATTGATGGCTTGGTTGAACGTGGGTTGATGGAGTTCAAATCAACGAGCGTGAAAGTTGTTTGACGTTTCCACTTCGTAAAGGTTTCATAATTATGCCAACTGTACTTGCACTTAGTATTTTTTTTTTCCTTGATTATATCATTTTCACACTTCCGAAAATTTCACCGTGCCACGGAATTAAATATTCACTGGTACTTATTATTAATGACATAAGATTGCACGAGTTGGGT
>JAQSVH010000006.1:1030630-1050076 GCA_029448705.1 Adansonia digitata | reverse complement strand
TTTTCAAGTATTCAAAGTAATCACTGAAATATAATTTTCTACTAATAAATCGTAATTTGTGACAGCAGAGTGATTAAATCCGTGATGCGTAAAACCTATTTTTATCATCTGTTAATTCCTTAATTTACTTATTTAATATAATATTAGCGACTGTTAGTGACATTTTTATGAGTAAAATTTAATTAAAAAAGTACATTAGGAATTCCCGAGTTTAGTAGTTCTTTTTATTTTCTAATCTACTCTTAACCTTCAAAACTTTTATATGCTTAAATAAAAAAAAAAAGTATTATACATCTAAATCCTTTTAAATCCGAAACTCTGGAAATTTGTTCGGCATGACATTTGGATTAATACTCCATTAACTAGGGAAATATTATATTAATAAACCAAATTTTCATGTAACCCTTTTTATTTAATTCATGAGGTGCTAGCTAGATTCAAATTAAGGATTTGAAATTGAAATTTTAAGGTGGAAAAATGTTGGGCTTTAGATTCGAAATCTTTGAATTGTTCTTGCAACAACTTGCCACATGCATATGCAAGGTCGAATTTATTCTTGCTCATGGTCAAATCAATTTTATATGTGCTAAGTCTACACTTTACATAATTAATTTTGGCGCATATGGTTATACTTTTTTACAACTCTTATTTTTTGGTATAAAACGAAAATAAAAGTTAGGGTAAATGCACTCACATTTCTATTTTAATTAGAATTGTTGAATTGATTGCTATATGTTACATTCTCTAACTTTAACCCTTGAGTTTTCTATTGATCAGAAATGTAATTTACTTAATAATAAATTAATTATGCAAAAAAATTATGATTAATTTTTAAGTCAAATCTAAATTATTAGAAAGATTAAAATTTGCTGTACATATTAGAAAAATTAACTAATTATAAATCAAAATAGGAGGCTAAGAAATCTATAGCATTTCTAGGGCTCATTATGAATTTTTTTTTTTATAGATTTTGAGCTCATTTTAAATGATTTAATTGGTCAAAAACTCTTTTATTTATGTTTGAGAAACCAAGCATATCTGGCTTTTTTGTTGTTTTAATCATATTTAACTATTTTTTTCCTAAAAAATGTACAGACGAAAATAATAATAATAATAAGGAAAATAAATTAATTAACATAAGTTGCGGACACAAAGATAAGCTAGCTAATAAATTATTCAATCAATTAGTTTGAACTTGACCAGATGATCGTACGTGTATATAGTTTATAAAATATGTGCATGGGGCGGCCAAACAAATGGAATATGATTTCATATTTGACATCAAACATGTTCAAAAGGCATGGCTTTCTTGCATGCATACATGGACAACCAAAAATTTGCTAGTTCTTATCTTTGAAGTTTTATATTTGTGCAACAAAGATAATGGGGTTTGAACTTTGAAGCATAATTAATTTATTACAATTTGGATTATTATTTCTATAAAAGACAAACATGTTCAGATGATCTAGGCCGCGGGTTAGTGGAAGGATTATGCTCAACCCACCGCCGACCGGCATTTTAATTTTATTAAATAAGGTGCATTACATCCGTATATAATTACATACGAACATTGGATTATAATATGTTTCGACTTTCATTGTATAACATTATCTTTTTAAAGTGTCATCTTCGTTTATGGTAATTAGCATGATTAGAACTAGACTCGATAATTATAGATATGATACAATTACATGACATAAAAAAGTAATTAAAATATAACATAATACGAAAAAATTAAATAAATATAATATGAATATATTAAAATCTATATATTATTAATTATCAACGTATTAAACTTTATATATATAATATTTTAATTATATTTATAACATAAAATATAATACAAATATGATATAAATATATAAAATTTCAAGTCTAATTAGAATCATACTCCAGGTACCTAATTCTCTAAAAAATTTCAATCAAGTTATCATTTGATGTTTTAAAACGAGGCGAAGAAATTAAGTATCCATAACTTGTTGTTTAACATTATCTTATGTGAAATATTATTCTGTATTTTATTCTTCATGGCAATAATATTGATTGGAATCTGTTCTCAAACGTATTGAATTTAAGTTTTATTTATTTGTTTTTTGTTTCGGTTAAAGCAGAAAATATAAATATTAAATATGAGAGTTTACATTAATTTGATGCATCCATAATATATATATATATATATAGATATAGATGAAATAAATAATATCACTTTATTAAAAATTTTTAATTAATAAAACATATAATTTTATTTTTAATAAAGTAGTATTATTTAATTCACTAAAATGTATAAATTATACACTATCAATGCATCAAACAAAATTCTAAATATCATTAACCTTTACATTAAATAATTATTAAGAAAAAAGACGTTTTTTTTTAATTTTAAATTGGTTCTCTTAAAGAAATTAAGCTGTCAATTTGTTTCTCCTTTTCTTTTTCAGAAAAACATGTTATCATATTTTCTTGATTAGGTAAACCTATATTAATATCGAAGATTGAAGTTCCTTTAGGTTTTTAATAGAAAATAATTCTAATAAATTAAATTAAACAACGATTAATCTTTAATTAATCAAAGGGATTTCGTTCAAAGACAGAAAGATCGAAGGGTTTGGTGAGCCGGCGCCCTGCGCCACCGTCTTCTCTTTTTATTGGATAATATAATATATCAGAGTCTGCAACACCGGCTAGGGCATTCTTTGTCTAGCGTCACATTGGCAGGTAAGGTTTTCATTTCTGTCACAAAATTTCTTTCACTTTTCCTTTCTTTTTAATTTTAATACTTCATTTTGGTAATTAAAAGATTCTATAATTAAAAAAATAAAAAAATTTATTTTTTTTATTTGGAAAAAATGTTTATTTTTTTAAAAAATTTTTATAAATAATTTTTGAGTAATTACACCGACACGAAATATACGAGTGTTGTTGTTAATTTAGAGTTCTTATATATATATATATATAGATATAGATATAGATATATATGGTCAACCGACTTTTGCCTCAATATTCTAGAAATATGGTCAACCGACTTAATTGGGTGTTTTTACAAATGTCAAGAGCCAACCGATTAATTAAAAATAAATATTATCATTTTATTGTGGGAGAGGAATCATAACCCTAGCTAATTTATAACCAATTAATCAAATATTGAATTGACTTGCAATAATTTAATGAAAAAAAATAGCCCATTAAGTGAGTTTGAGGTATTTGTCAATTGACTTCCTTGGTGGAAAACAAATATATATATATATAAGCTTATAAATAAAGCTGCAATTTACATTTTTAAGACATAGTGGATGACACAAAACCGATGAAGGGGTCAGCAATCAGCACTCACCGGTAAAGATGTTCATATTTCGGTTTAAAATTGACTTAATCCGGTTCGTTTATTGACAAAAGAATTTAAAAAAATTTTGGTTTGGTTGATTTGATTCAAAATTTGATTAATGGAATTAATCAAAATATTAATCAAATTAATTGAAAATATGTTGAAATATATGAAATACTTGAAATGCCTTCATTTCATTTTACAAGAATATTTTTAAATATTTAAATCTAAAAATATTGATTTAAAACTAGAAAACCCTAACTCAACTCAAACCTTATTATTTTTTTAATTAAAAATGAAAGATAATAATTATATTTTAGTTGGTTTGAACAACCAAAATTTAGGAGTTTAAAATATAATAATTTAATTTGAATATGGGTTTTTATTTGGAAAACTGAAATCCTAACTGAATTTTTTTTTTAGAAAAAAAAATTAAATTCAGCCAGTTTGATTTTGGAAAAAGTATAAATACGACTTAGTAGAGAAAAATAAAGTTATAAAATCCGATTAATTTAATTTTAACTAATTCCATTTGTTTAATCATGACTTTATTCCATGGACTCGGTTTAACAATCTTTATGTTTTGTGATTTAAAGGAAGTTTTCAGACCTTAGTGTAAATGTATAAAATTCAAAAAATATATATTTTTTGAAATTCGACTTTTTAATGACTAAAAGTTACTGTTAATTGATGGCTTTATGAGATAACATGACTTGATTCAAATAACCCAATCGAGGGAGACAAAGTCGCTCACGGTGTCGGCAGTCGCAAATGGTGACCAATCGGGCAGGCGCAGCACGTTTTGGAATCCAAACGGCCGACATGTGAGTGTTTAAAAGCTAAATCCCCACGCTGCACGTGCCATTTTCCACCCATGAACTCGTACGCGTTAATTACGATGTTGATTTCCAATCCCCCCCCCCCCCCGGCGCTTGAGGAGATTGTTACCGGGACAAACATTTTTGCCCCACCAAGAAACTTTGTACTTTTCGCCAACAAAATCTTTGCTCAGTTCTGTTTTTTTTTTTTTTATCTTTTTAATAAAATTAATAATTTATATATTTATTTTATATTTATATATTTTTATTTATTATATTTAATATTTAATATTTAATATATTAATAATTTATATTATAAAAATTTTGATATATTTTATTTTTTTATTATATAATTATATTATGTTCAAAATTATTAAATTCGGAATAAGAAAATAATGCATAAAACAAAGGTTGTGCCACTTTTCTATCCCTGAATTTCATTTTCATCACCCTTTTATGCTATACTTGAATTGGACCTAAAAAAGATTCTATCAGGAATGTTTTGAGGAAATTCACAAAAAAATGGTTAGAAAAATCAACCTCATCTGTTCCAAATCAGACAGGTGAGTTGTTTTGCTTTGTGTCATGTGATAATTCTGATGATTCTTTGGAATCAGAATCAACTTTCAATGTTCCATCGTGATTGGTATGGTCATTATCATCCACAGGGACGGCTCTGGTCAGCTCCTGAGCTCTCTGGGCTTGAAAGTCCCAGTCGGTACGAGTCACAACGAACAACATGGTCACCACGCATGAGGCTTGGGCACCTAAAAGACCAAGCCAAAGACCTTTGAAATCAAAACCGGCAAAGAAACTCAACCCGATCGCAATCGGCATGCCTACCAGGTAGAAACATCCCAGGTTGATGTTTGCTCCTAATTTCGGTCTCGCGGTTCCTCGTAGAACACCACAGCCTGTTGTTTGTGGGCAGTTTCCGAGCTCACAGAGTCCGAGTATTGGTAAAACCATTGACGTTAAGGTAATGATTTCTGGGTCTTGAGTAAACATGGTAGCCCATTTTTTTCTTACCAGTATAGCAAAAACCAATGCTGAAAGTCCTAGTATGGAGCTCGAGGAGAGGCCAATGATTGCTGCCAGTTTTGCTTTCTTTGGATTGTTAGCTCCAAGTTCATTTCCAACTCTGGTTGACACACCAAAACTTAAGGAAGATGGGAAAATGTATATCAAAGACGTGGTTTGAATCAAAATGCCCATTGAAGCAACGGTTGCTTGCGGATTTAACAACAACCCACATAGCAAAATCATGATCTCATACCACCACCATTCCAGGCAAACTGAAATGCAGCTTGGAATGGATAAATTCAATAAATTTTTCCAGCCTTTCAGGCACTCCGAGGAAATTCCACCCCATGTTTTCTTGTACACCCCGGAGATTTTAACGTAAAGTATCAATGAACCTACGAGATTGAAGTTGGTCCAAATGGAGCCCAAAGCAACGCCTTTGATTCCAAGATTGAGCACCGAAACAAGAAAGTAGTTAATGGGAATGTGGAGAAGAATAGCCAGCGTAGAACAGAAAGTCAGAGGCAGGGTTATAGACTGACTCCTCAAATATGTACGCAAAGGATGCAAAATGGACTGTGCTAGAAGATCTGGAAGGGAATAAAGAATGTAGGATTGAGCTTCGTTGGCAATATTTTCATCTTGGCCGCAAAAGAGAAGGATGTTTTTCATGTTGACCCACAAAGAAGCTATGATGATTGACGTCAAGAGAAGCAGAAGTATCATTCTTTGCATGGTGAGGCCAAGAAGTTTGTATCTTTTGGCCCCAAAAGCTTGGCCACAGATGGGTTCCATTCCCATAGCAAGGCCCGAGAGAACCGAGTAACCAGTGATGTTAGCAAATCCGATCGCAAGCGAGCCACCAGCTAGTGCGAGCTCCCCTAGACGACCAAGAAACAACATGGAAATCATGGAGCGAGAGTAGAGCAAAAGCCCCGTTAGTACCATCGGGAAAGCTATGTTGGCCATGCATTTTGCTTCACCAATTACATGAGACAGACATGTATTTTCTGAACCCCTTTCTTGTTTCTCATCTGTTGGGTTCTTGGGGTTCAAAGGTGTTATCATGTCTGGTTCCTGTACTTCGATTGAAGTAAGATTTTCGTGGTCCAAACTCTGTTTGCAAGATGACGAGAAGCACCACATGATGCTGGGAATTTTTGAACGGACAGGGAAATTTTGGGTAATAGTTTGAGTGAGAGAGAGAGAGATAGCTGATGAGGTGGCTGCAAAGGTATAAAGAGTTTTGTGGGTTTCCAAAAGAGTTTTTATTCACACTGAGGGAAAAAAAACACCCAATCCAGGACGGCCTTTTATAGCCAAAGAAAGAGTTGACAGATTTGAGCTTTCAATTTCCAACGGAAAATTCCTGCTAGAAACAATTTCAAGCTTCCTTTCATGACCGACCGAAAAGTTCTATAGAAAAGTCGTATATATTCATATTCTATATTATAAATCTATATTTTTATAATAAAATAAAAAACAGTTCGTTTCAAGCATATCTTTTTGCCTATTATAACATAATAATTATCTTTTTTTTTCAATTAAAAAAATGATTAAATGAATTAAAACTTAGACTTATTAATATAAATTATTAGTGCTGAAGGTTCAAATCTCTCTCTTTCCCTTTTCGATTTTTAAGAATGAAATTGATCACGCGATATGTCACTGTTGGCTTTGGCGCCTGCAAATCAAACCCTAAATATCTTCACCTCAAGGCTCGTTGATTAAATTTCTGCTAAAACTGCTTTACAAGTGTCAAGTATTCGCGAGGCGAGCTGTTTAAACTCTTTGCCTTTACGTCCTTTCTTTAACTGTGATTCAAAACATTTTTAATCGTTAATTTCTTTTATTAAGGAGAGAGTGCGTTTAATATAAATTTAATAATTTTAAATATGACATACGCAATAAATTTATATAATTTAGTTAAATAATTTAAAAATAATATTAATACATATATTATTAAATTTAATTTAAGTCTCAACTTTTAATCCATTGATTTTTTTTTTCTAACTTTTTAAAGAACTTTTTGGTCGAGGGAACAAAATAAAACTTGGACGGTTATATGTGGACTTAATTGCACACACATGTGGCTTGACTTATTTGTTTTTCAACCACTCTAATCTCTCTTTATTTTTTAATGTACCATTAAGGGATTGGTTTGGTTGCTTTAAAAAAATATTTAATTTCTTTTTGTTTATGTTTGATAATAAAAGTCTATATATATTTTTATGTGTGTGTGTGTTTAAAATATTTTCTAGGATGGGCTATGTTTAGCAATGGTGTCACATCATATTTGCTATATTAATAGGTTAATTTAATTTCCTTTTAGGATGGGGTTTTTGGGCTAATCCTTTTACATTTATTAGGGTACGTTCATTTCATAAAAGTAATTTTTTATAAATATTTTTTTATTTAATTTTAGGTATTTCTTTTATGAAAAATAATTTAGTTAACAAAAAATAATTAACAAGTCAATAAAAAATAAAGTTTTTTTCTTTTAAAAAACTGTCTTTCCCAAAAGCAAAAGATATTTTTTGAAAAAATTTTTTACTAAGTAACATGACTTTTAAATTAAAACTTAACTTAGCTCGAGCCAAATATTATTATTAATAATAAAATATTTAATATTTAGTTTTTAATTTAAAAATATTAAAATATTAATTATAAATTATTATAATAATATTATTTTTTAATAAGTTATATTTTAAATATTATTGAATGAATATTTATATTTTAATAATCTAATTTATATTTTAATAATAAATTATATAAAACAATATTATTATTTCAATAAGGAATTGTAACATTATCAATATTTTAAATTTAAAATTGTATTTTAATATTTTGTTGAAAAATGTTTTTATATGACTATTTGAATAATAAATTTATATAAATTATAATTTATAAATATTTTAAAATTTTATATAAATAATTTTTAATAATAAATAGTATTATTTTAAGTATTTAATATTAATATAATATTTTATCATTAAATATTATTATTAAAATATCATGATTTTAATATTAAAAATTAATAGTTAAATGATAAGTACTTTTTAATATTTTGATATTTATCTCAACATTATTATTTGAAAATTTTACAATAATATTTTAATAAATAATTATATTGATATAAATGATATTTTAATAATTATTATAATTTTTTAAAATATTTATATAACTAATGTTTAATAATAAATAGTATTATTTTAAGTAATTAATATTAATATAATAGTTTAGTATTAAAATTAAGATTAAAATATTATTATTTGAAATATTTATATTGCAAAAATAATTATTTTTAATATTTTAATAATTAATAATTAATAATTTAATATTTATGTTAATATTGTTATTTGACCCAAAAAAAACTAGATTTTTTAGAAAATAACTAAATAACAGAAAATATTTTTCATTGAGTCAGCCAAACATCAGAAAACCTTTACTTTTCCAAAAATTCTTCCTATTTTCTAGAAAATATTTTTTAGAAGCTAATTTTAACGAAACAAACGGACCCTTTTCTAAAATTAAATCAACTTATTAAGTTTAATTAACCATTTTGGTATAAATCTTCCATAATATCGTATTAGTAATGCCACACATGTTGGTATTTATTAAATAGGAAAAATAATACACATTGAATGTTTGCATTCTAACTGGTCAAAAAATTTTGAATTCTCAGCTAATTATCTTAAACTAATATACTGGTGATGGAATAAAAAAAGTTTCATTAGTAGAGTTAGTGGGGTGATAGTAGATTTAGGGGCCAAGTAGCCGGCTCCACCCGGTAGGCTCGACCCGCTCAAGCTCGGGCTAAGCTTTAATATTCTTCTTTCAATTAGAATCAAAATAGTAATTTTAAGTTTAAATAATATATTTTTATTTAAATATAATTATAAAATATATAAATATTAATAAAAAATAATTTTTAATGTCATGAATAGTAATTTAAGCTAAAATAAGTTGGCAAGTAAATCAAATTCAAGTCAGAGTTTAGAATTCAAAAATTTGGATCGCGGCCCGATTTCACTCATGCTCGGGTCTAATTGACAATATCCCGTAGATTATATTTAGAAAAATAAAAAAAAATTAAAAAGTAAAATAAATTTCATCTTACTAATTCTAATTGTTAAAATTTTTCATTCTATTATTAGTGTACGTGATAATTATTTTCATTCTCAAGATATATATTATAATAATAATAATGATGATGACAAAAGTTGATTGATGCATTGTCGGTGAAATTTAAAAATTTTATATACTAAAATAACAAATGTTTCCAAAGGATATAATAAAAATATTAAAAAAATAAACATGACAAAAAAATATTCAGCAAACTTTTAATTCTATTCATAAACTTAAAAATTCACCATATATAAAAAAAAATGATAATTTAAAAACCATCCTAGTACCTATCATATGGTACATATGTTGCATTATTTTTAATTTTGGTCGCATATAATTTAACTTGACACATAAAAGAAATGGATTGAATTTAAAATGCGAGACCTAGGCTTACACCTGATCCCTAAGATTTTGTCTTGGAGCGTGGGGTCGGCTAGATGTCGGCGATGCAGCATCGCAAGGGCATCAGGCTTTTAAAACAAAGCTCCACGACTGGCCCCAGCAAGCAGCAGCTAAGGACTATGGGCGGTGGCATTTGCGCACTAATGTATGCCCGAATCGGACAGCCTTCGTGCACGTCTCTTCTTTGTCTTCATCGTCATCGTCTTCGTCGTAGTCCTTGATGGGCGAGGGGGGAGGGGGGAAGTTATCTCCTTAAGACATGCCTACGGACACGGCAAAAATTGGTGGTTCGGATTAAAAAAAGGTCAGTCCAATGAAAGTACAACCATCCTCCAGTCAACAATGCGACTAAGGGAACTCATGACTCGAGATTTTCACAAGTTTGATCCGGTTCAATGTCCCACTTTAGGTCCAAATTTTACTTGAAATCGAGGCCTCGAAATACTCAATTTAATTAGTTTTCTAGTGTTTTGTCCTGTTTTGCAGCTAGTCGTCTTGTATTGGCCCCCCATTTTGTTTCTTTCCCGATCACATGAGATTTCTTGCTTGGCTTGGATGTGTCCCTCATGGACCCGGATTCAGTTAATTATTTTTAATACATTTATTATTATTATTTACGTAAAAATAATTAATTTATTAATTATAAAAGTTTTATTCGTAAATAATAATTAATCATGTATTAAAAAATAATAAATTAAAAAATAATAGAGAAAAACCTTAACAGTGTTACATGATAATTCATTTTGTATATGAGTGGTTCAATTCTTTAATTCTAGTTAATTAATTTTTATACTTATCTTAATAACCAATTTGAGAGCTTATGAAACTATATAATAAAACCGTCTATTATAAATTTTGTTTAACCTAATTGATTTATATATTTATATTTTAGAATGATGTCAAAAAATTTTTAAATTTAAATAGCAATTTTATAATTTTTTTTCATCTTAACGTACTGTAACTTTTTTATAAAAAATTATTAATTTGTCAAAGAATAGATATCTCACCCAACTACTTATTGACAAGTTAAATTTAATGAATTTGGTCTAAGCAAGTTGAGAGCTTATAAAACTATATAATAAAAGCATCTTAGTCTTGTTTAATCTAATTGATTCATATGTATACATTTATTTTTTAAAATGATATCAAAAAAGTTTAAAATTTGAATACTAATATTTATAATTTTTTTCGTCTTACTATACTGTGTAACTTTTTAATATATATATATATATATATAAAAGAAAATCTACTATCACTAAATTATTAATTTGTCAAAGAATAGATATCTCACCCAGATGGACACGTTAAAGTTAATGAATTTGGTATTTAGAAGTTAAACTGATTAAAGTCAAAGAATAAGCAAATTATAGTTCCTTGACATACACATAATCCTAGGAGTAGATTATACATGGAATGCAGGATTTGTGGCTTGACAAGAGGGAAAATGGTGTTTTGAAACAAAGTTTTTCAATGTTTTGAAGAGTATAATTGAGGACAATGTCAAGATTTGACATAGCCAAGTTTCATTCAAAATTGCAAGATAGATACATTTAATACCAGGGAAGGAATGTGAAAAGAAGTTCAACTTTAGCTACTTTGCAAATGCCTACATTAACATAAAATTTAGTTAAATTAATTCATACAATTATTTTTAAAATACGATATTGATTAAATTTGAGATCTAAGTTTTAGTATTTATAACTCTTATCTCAAACTATGACCTCCTTTATATTAAAAATAATATCATTATCTTATATAAGGATGGTATTATTTATTGATAAATGACTTTAGAATGTCAAAGGTTAGACACTTTTTGGGGTATGTAAACTATGATCTAATGTAGGAACTAGCATACCTGATCTTGGAAAAACGTTGCATTTATTTTTTTAAAATATATTTAAAAAAAACATATAAACTTTGTTATAATTAAAAAAAAAATCATCATAGAATTTTCAATTTTTAAGATACCATTTAATCTCTATTATTGGTTTTTAGAAAGTGTGAATTATATTTTCATCGTATATGTGTTAGACGTAGTAATACCTCATCCTATCTTTTAAGAAATCTTGGTTCAGTCCCTCTACTATTGGGTAAATGACGCTTCTTTTTTACAGCTATTACAGTTTTCCTTACGAGTATTATACTTAAAAAGTGTTATTAATCCAAAGAAATCTATTTTGATTTTTAATTTAAGATTATTCTTGTACCTATATAATTTTCATGCATGTGAAATGAATCTATTTTCCTTTTTCTCTGTAACCAATTTTCGAAGTCTTTCTTGAACGAATGTATTTCTATAGAAAAGTATATTGTTTTTTTAAAAGTCTTTTATAATGATTTTGAGAACAACCTAAGTTGATCAAAGACCCTAAAATTACATTTCATCATAAATTTTTTGGTGATAGAGGAATTAAGTCATTAACGTGTAACGACCGGCAGCATTTCATTCTGTTTGGTTTTATTGAGGCAGAGGTTAAGCAAATTAAATCAAGTCAATTTGGCTGGATTAAGTCTAATAATAAAGGTCGACGCTGAGTTATGGGAGTTGATTTTTCAAGTACAGCCTGCTAGAAGAAAGTTGAGCACAATACCATGTTCACACTTCCCCCAAAATTTTCATTAAAAGAAAAACGTGGCACAAAAATTCGAATCAATTATGGCTCCAGGTATTTGGAACTAACTAGAGTTGGAAGACGTTGGAGTTGAGCCCAGGTTTAAATCTATAAATCTATGGCATCTCCAGAGCTAGGAAGGACTAACCCAAATTTTAATGGGGTTTTAGACTGCATGATGAATCCGTAACCAACCCAAACCATTAAAAAGCTGAGCCTCAATTTGCCTATCAAATGCCCAAACTTTAGACAGATCATAATCTGGATCTTCAGACAAACTCGCCCTCAGGATAGAGCTTGTAGATGAAGAAAGTTCATCTCCACCCCCCAAAACATAAAAAAAGGATAAAAAAAGAAGAAGATGAAGAGGCCGAATTTGAAGTGGCAAAGCGAGACTGTGAAAGGCTTGCGCTACTGCGAAAGTGAAGAATCATGTTGACGGAAGACGTTGATATTTTGAGCAGCACGAGCGGATTTCAAGAGGGAAGATTTCACTTGGAACTAGCCCATCCCAAAGGACCTCAATGACCAGCCAAAGCCAGCAACGTGAGATTGAAAATACTCAAATTAGAGTTAATTAAATTTAAAATTTTAAGATTTCACTTAGGCACTGGCAATCTAAAAGTTTATTATATTAATTTAGAGAAACTTAATGACAGGATAATATGTAGATTTATAATCCTATAAGGTATGAAGCTTGCAAATTAGCCTTTTATTTGGTGTTAATTGGGATATTACATTCAAACTGAGTGTCAGGTTTTCAGATATATCTGGTCTGGAGTCAGATTGTAAATTAGCATATATACATACATATATATGTATAATGTTATTTTCTCTTTAAGCCTATTAATAATATATATTAGGTTTGATTTCAAAATTTAATCTTTTAATTAATAAATTTTAATAAATATTTAAAGAAATTTAATATAAAAGAATCTTATCTAAGTTTTTTGTACCATAACAAAATCTCTTTTAAAATTATATGGGATGACATTAAATTAGCAATAACAAAGCACTGACTAAAGAAAATCTACTTAGTTTTTTAAATATTTAAGAAAAATCAAACAAAACATAAAAGATTAAATAAAAAAAAAAGGGAAAAACCTCCAAGAGTGAGTCCATAATTAAACTTTAGATGGACCTTCCTTTCCTTGCCATCTCATACTCTGGGTCTTTATCATCTTTCAGATACTTGCCCCAGTGAGGGTGGTTTTCCCAAACAATGGTCATTTCTTCAATGGGGACTCCCTTTGTCTCGGGGAGGTACTTGTAGATGAAGATGCTCATCACCACGACACAAACCGCAAAGAAGATGAAGAGCCCAAATTTTAAGTGGCAAAGCATGGCGGTGAAGACTTGTGCTATGGCGAAAGTGAAGATCATGTTGACGGAGACCGTGATGCTTTGAGCAGCGGAACGGATTTCAAGTGGGAAGATTTCACTAGGCACTAGCCACCCGAGAGGACCCCATGACCAAGCGTAACCGGCAATGTAAACGCACATGGCTACCACCACAAGAGTTGAGAACCACATTGGTAGCTCGCCAGGGTTCCCACTCGTGCCAAATTTGGAAGCAATTGCAACCGTCATAACGACCTAACATATACAATTACATAAACAGACGATGAATCACAAATAGTAAATGTCGAAGAAAAGGATCAAAAGATGAAGAATCATATATTCATGAACCTGGCAAGTAAACATTTGAAGCCCACCCTCGAGGAAGAGTGTCCTCCTTCCATACTTATCGACAGTAATAATCGAAACTAGTGTGGCAAAACAATTAACAACGCTAGTGATCACTGTCGACATGAGCGATGCGTTGTCGCCAAATCCCATGCTTTTGAACAGAACAGGGGCATAAAAAACGAACACATTCATGCCAGTTAATTGCTGAAAGAAAGGAATTAAGATAGCAAAGCTTAGCTGAGGCCTGTATCTCCTTCTACGAATATCTCTCCATGGGCGTTTAACCAACTTGGCCGCCTCACTGGCTGCTGCCATATCATTGAACTCTTCATCGACATTGTCAACGCCACGGATTTGTTTGAGAAGATCTTTGGCTTCATCGAATCTGTTGCGTTCAAGCAAAGAGTTTGGCGTGTCGGAGAGGAAGAAAGAACCGACGAAAATGATCAAGCCAGGGACAACAGCTCCACCCAAGCTCACTCGCCAACCCCAGCCGGCTTTAATCTTAGCTGTTAAATAGTTCAACATGTTGGCGACAAGTATACCTATGGTAATTGACATTTGGAACGTAATATTCAGAGCACCTCGGTATTTAAAAGGAGCCATCTCAGACAAATAGATTGGAACAGACTGCATAAAAAAAATGAAACATTCTTAATATATGTTTTTGAATGTTTTCATTAAGGTATATGCATGAAATTTATGCAGGCAACTTTCACTGTCATTATATATCTTGCTTCTTGCATTCCTGTCAAAAACGAATTTAATTTCTATTTTTATTAATATATGCATACAAAAACTTGATTAAAAAGGAAAACCTTTTTGTCAAACCTTTTGTCTATATATGACTCATGTCAATTTATGAATTGATAAAGATCTTTAATTGTTAACGAAGTGAAAACTTAAAGTTATTTTAACTAAAACCTTTACAAATTTAATAATTTAATGAAAAAAGAAAAACTTTTAGAAAGGAATAAGCTAATTTAGTTATTTATGTTTTGTATGTTATATCATAAATATATATATATATATGGTTTGGTAATGATTATTAAACATGCATTGATATAATATATATATATATGATGGCAATTAAAAAATGAATTTATAAATCATGTACAATGTCAATGAGTGAATAGGTGATAAAAGCTTATTAAAAATAAAAATTATTTATAGTTATTTTTTAAAATTTTTGACGAGACAATTTATATATAAACCCTTAAATTTTTTTACATATAAAAGAAGAGAAATGAACAATTGGAAACAATGAACAATTAGAACGTGAATAGATCTAAAGAAATGAAGATGTAACGAAATGAAATGAATAAATGAATAAGTAATTAAAACTATGATAGGTGCCTGATTAGCAAATCCAATGCCAAAGCCGAGAAACATCCGACCAATAATAAGCATGGCAATGTTTTCAGCAAAGCCATTGGCAACGGCACCAGCGGCGAAAAGTACACCGCCAAACATCATCGTTATCTTCCTTCCAAACAATCGGGTTGTCGTGGCTGCCACCATAGACGACAAAAGAGCAGCCAGATACAGCGACGATGTAAACAACGTTAGTATTTGGCTGTCAAACTTGCAGTATTGATCGTCCGAAGGTTTAGCTGATATTTCCTTCTCATAAACTTGGGGGAAAAACTTTTCCAGAAAAGGATTCATTGATGTAACTCCGCCTAGAAAACAGAAATCCATTGTTAGAACATAGAATTAATATTCCAAGCACAATATTACCCGAGAAAATAATTTTACCTGAAATACCCAGATCATAACCAAAGATTAAACCGCCCGTAGCAGCAATAATGCAAGTGATAAGGACTTTGGAAGTAAATTTTCCCGGGTAATTTTTGCCGGGACCGGTAGGCATACCTCCACCAGCCATTGTTGACAGCAAATTGGTAGATCACTTGGAAGTATTATATGAAAATAAAGAAAGAAGTGATTAATTATTTGTAACTAAAAGTAATAAAAGAATGAGATTAAGAAGCAGCTACTAATGGCATGGTGCTCCTCTACTTCCTACGAGTTTGGATAAGAGTAGAACAACGAATTTATCTTCAAAAACTATGTAAATATATTAGTAGTTTTCAAAAAAACAAACTGGAAAATTGAAAAGTGTTTGTTTTCAATTGGATGCTACACCCAATCCAATATTATTTGATATGGACGATAGATTAAACCGAATCATTCTTCAATGTATAATAAAATTATCCAATAGTTCACATTAAAAAAGAGTGGGTAATTTATATATATATAAAATAGCGGGTAAGAAATTAGAAAAGAATAATTCCAAGGCCTAACAATATTATTTGAGTGTGTTTTCCTATGTCAAAAATTTTGTATTGATCTAATAATTTTAGATAAAATTATACGAAAAAAATATTAAATACATAATACGATACAATACGAATATGATACAAATATATAAATTATTAGATCTGGTTATATCTAAGCTCACTGTTATGTTACCAATTACAATTAGTCTAGGATTAATTGCAACCCATGAATAATAACAATGTTTTATATTTCAATCTAGTTGAAATACACATTATAAATTTTACACATATTGATAAAATTTTTATTAATAACACCTAATGCACTTATAACATCCCAACTCTTATCTAATTAATTCATGCAAGAACATTAAGAGTTTAAACCTTTTTAAACTCATAACTTCTAAGAAAATCTATCAGTGACAAAGACTATTTTTTTAAGTTGATTAAATTATTATTCATAATTAAAATTTTGATATACCCATAAAAGTAGGTTGAAAATTTTTTCTTTTAATTTATTTTTGAAATAAATAATAAAAATGTAGTTTTTTTTAGGTGGAAGTTTTTTCCACTTAAAAAATAGTAGTTTTCTTCGAGTAAAATAATAGATATTTAAATATTATTCCAATCGAAATGAAAAACAACTCTTAATTTTATATTTATTTTAATAATTTTATTTGGTCTTTTGTAAAATTCTTAACTATGTTGGTATTACCAAGACTCGTGACACCAAAATCAAAAAATGCATTAATCTATATTATTTATAAAGCCACTAATCAAGTTTGGTGTCACAAGTTAAGCGACACCAATTCAGTTAGGAAAAGTACAAAAAAACCAATAAAATCATAAAATAAAATAAGGATAATTATATCTTTAAATATTTTATAATTTTTAACAAAAATTTCCTATTTAATTTAAAACACCTATCCACTTTCTCCAAAAAAAAAAAAAACTATCCATTAAAAAAAACTAATCCAACTCTTAAGTAAACTATCAATTATCATCATCTAAGCTAACTTCTTATCTTCTAAAAAATTATCCAATATTTTTTAAAACCACTTTAAGAAATTATCCACCTTTTGCTTTAACATCATTATTTTTCAAAACAAATAAAATATTTTTAAATATTATTTTTTTGGTTCACTTTCATGAGTGTGTGAAATTTTAGTAGATAGATAATACTTTTATCCTAAATATAGGAATTGATAATTACTTTGATTATTTTCAATGCATCGATAATAACTTATGTAATATGATAATCTTAAAAAAAATACCTAAAACATTGATAAATAAATTCTTCTCTTAATTAAACCGAAAAAACAGCATTTTTTTTGTACAATTTTTTTCTCTCTTATTTTTTTTTCCAGTGCTGTTCTTCATTCCCTCTTTACTTCTTTTTAATAATAATAAATAAATAAATAAACAAAGTTTTGACCATTTGTTCCGGGGTGGGCTTTAAATTTTTGTGCAATTGTGGCCTTTTATTTAATCATATATTGTCAACGCTGGTTTCAGTAGAGGTTTGACGTTTGAGGGTTTTTTTTTTTTTTTGAAGTAACATTTTTCAAGATTCAGTATTAATCAGCTCTTTGTACTGATTGAGAAAGGGATCCATCTCCTCCTTATCTATTATAACTTCTAATCTCGGGTAATAAAAGCATTTTTCAAAGAGTAATTATGGGGTTTATATATATATATATATATATACTTTTGGTTAAAATTTTAATATGAATTAATGAATTAATCACCTCAAGAATTAAAGTAATGAAATCATATACTAATTAGCGATCAAGATTTTACTCATTGATTTCTTTTAAAAATGGAACGATCGGGGAAGGAGAATGGGGAGTATTTGAAATAGATGCTTATTTTTACATCAAAAATAGTTTTTAGTTTTGAAATTCAATACTTAACTAAGCAACAACAACAATATATACATATATATATAAATAGCTGATTCCTTTGCAAAGAATGGAGTTGAAATTTATGCATTAACTTTTTTTTATTTTTGGCAATTAATTACTTTTAGATGCTTTTTGGGTATAGCTTCTGTCATGCTTTTACTTCCTTTCAAGGAGAAGAAATTTGTTTGGTAATTGGACAAACTAGTTTGGAATTACTAGTAGGATTAGGAGATTTTTTTTTTTTTGTTTGGCTAATGAGAAAGGGCTTGTTGTTTTAAAGTTTTAGATTATGTTATCTTGATTTTTTTTTAAATATTTGTATCCAATCGTATTAAGATATAGATATAAAAATATATATTTTTGAAATACACAAATTTTTTTTTTTAAATATAACATAGTCGAATCAGATTCAAACCTATCATTTTCTCTCAAATTGATGTTTCTTAATTTTCTCTCATTTTCTTTTTGCAAAAAATAAATCTATCACAACCAATTAAGTTAGTGTGTACAAAAATTAATTAACAATAAAATTTCCTTTATTCACATTTAATAAACTTAAAATTCAAAATCAATTATTTGTAACTTTTTCTTCTATTTACAAATGATAATCTCTTTATATAAAAAACATGTTTTATGAAAAAAAAAAGTACGTATAGATACCAATCAACAAAAAAGTTTTAAAGAGGTTCATCTGAATTGTTCACAGAAACTTCAAATCAAAGTATTTTAAAAAGTGAAAGTTCCGATCATATCTTCCAATAATTTCAAAGATAAATGCCTCAAAAATATTGAAGGATCTAGTTAGGGTCCATGAAAACTATACACTGAACAATGAATTGTGGGCTCAAAATTAAAATTAGACAGCAAAAACCATGTGTGGAAGAAGACAAAGACGCTTTGTGGACTCTCTCGTATGATGACATGCATGGCGCCTGTCCAGACCTTGTTGGCCAAATTTCATCCAAGCGAATTTACATTTTATCAGCCACCTAGCCAAACATATATGTATTTGATTCAGAATTAACAAGCATATCTGAAAAAGAAAAAGAAAAACATCATTAAATTTTGTTGTGGAATTTCCTTCACTTTTTGGGTTAAGATTCGAACATGATTAAATGGGACCTTAAAGTCAGAGTCGGGGCATTCATTTTTTCTGATACAGAAAAGATTTTCTGCCACAAAGCTTCGGTTTGACTAATATTTGGCAAAATTTTTAGGCACCAACCCAACATTTTGTTTGTTATATTTTCCCGAGAAATGGCACTTAGA
>JAQSVH010000006.1:931484-971716 GCA_029448705.1 Adansonia digitata | reverse complement strand
TCTCTCTCTCTCTCTCTCTCTCTCTCTCTCTCTCTCTCTCTCTCTCTCTCTCTATATATATATATATATATATATATTCCATGCCCGACACAATTTCAATATTTTCATCTTAAATCACTATCTCAGAGATAAAGCGGGTTGAATCATGTTCTCACTTGCAAATTGCAAATTTTGAACTTTGTCTAGATTATTTGTTTGAATTAGATTTTAAATGTAAGGTTTTTTTTTTAATTCTCATTTATTTTATTTGACTTGAATTATTATTTAATGATAAAATTTATTTAAATTTAATAATAAAAATATATAAATATTAATATAAATATAATTTTTAAATTTATTGTTAATATTTAAATAGCAATTTAAGCTTTTTGAACAGAATTAAACTCTATTTAAACGTGAACATAAAATTTAAAAATTTTTTAGACTATAGCCTAACATATAAACACTTCTGCTCAAAATATGATGTATGTCATTTACCTGAACATGAAAATCTACCTATTTATATATTTTTTATATTATAACCATATTTAATATGTTTATATTTATATTGACTGATATTTAAAAATAGTATGAGATTTGAATCTCTTACAAAGGGGATTCAAATCTCTTAAAGCAATCTTTTATTACGCCTAAAGTCAGAATAATCATTTAGTGAAAACATGAAATGGCTATTCAATGATTACGCGAAATAATATGTTATTTTACGAAATAACTATTCTGCATACTAAATAATCGCATTACTGTAACACTTATATTACCGCGAACCAAACATGCCATTAATATCTTTACATATTTGCTATGAATTACACCTAAAACTAAAACTAATTAATACCTAAAGTAAAACTTGGCTTCCAATCTTTCCCAATGCATTTTTTAGAATAAAATTCACCTGTACTTTATAACTTTTTATTAAGATTTCATTTTTATTATAATTTTTAAAAGTTATATTTATCATTCATAATCTTTATTAATATTTTATTTTTATTCATGATTTCTGAAAATTATAATTTATTCATGCATAACTTTTAAAATTTTTTTATCATTTATCCATTTTTTACTCAAAAGTTAAAAAAAAAAGATTAACAAAATATCGTGACAAAGTTTATATACTAATTTTTATTGGTTTTATGTGTTCAATTACTTTTTTATGTTTTCGAAAAATACATAGCATGCATATCTTTTATATTTAACACACTTAATTTTGTTGAAATAAAATTTATTTTTTGAAGACTTAAAAGGAAAAGTAATTACCATTTTTTCAAAATCAATATTCAAATTATATATTAAAAGAAAAACATATTTATTTTTTATTTTCTTCTAAATCTTTTTTTAAAGTAACTATGAATTTTATTTCAAAAATATGTTATATGTAGATTATATTCTTCATAAAAATATTTTTCATCATTCAAAAAATATTTTTAAACAGTTTTTTTAAAAAATAAATATGTGATTTGGTACTTTAAAAATTAACTTTTGCATTCAATTTTTTTATTTTTTTAATTATTAATATCTTTTTTATTTTTGACTTAAATATAAATTTTATCCAAACTCAATAAATATTTTATTTTTTCAACACAAATAATTAATATATATGATATTAACCATTGATGAACCTTTACACATATATATCATGTCATATGATTTGACAATTGAAATTTATTTAAATATTTTATAACTTTTTAACTTTAACTAATAAAATATTTGCATTATAAAATTTTTTAAAAGATTATAGATATTGATATATTACATTTTTAAAAATTAAGATAAAAATTAAATATTAATCAAAAATCAAAGATGATAAATTTAATTTTTGAATATAATGAATGAAAATTAAATAATAATAAAAATCATAAATAATTAATATAACATTTATAAATAAAAAATAAAATATAAATAAAAACTTATGAATCACTAACGAATTTTAGTTTAAACATGGATGATGGTTGGATCACGGATGCAAGAGGCAGTGATTAAAAAAAAAAAAGTGTTTTACAAGTATTTAACAAAGTTGCCCAGTCCTGCCGAGTGTAGAGTAATTGTTTATACGAAAGCTCTAGGAGGCGTTAATAAAGCGGTGCTACCTAAACCGGTTTGCATGTCAGAAGATATTAGTCCAAAACTCAACGTGTTAATAAGATGTTAAACCCAGGTGTCAACGTGAACAGTTGCTTGAAGCTCCAAGCAACCTTCTTTTTTCTTTTTCATTTCCTTTTTTGTCGTTACTAACTCAAAAACTGCCATAGCGATACGCATTCCATTCAAATCAAACTCTGCCTCCCCCCGAACGCAATTCCAAATAAGTGGTGGGTAAGGTCTAATGATTTCAAAGTCTTCGAACTTAGCTCAACAAACAAGCAAAGCAAAAGCAAAGGCAAAAGTTTAAGCTAAGCTACTCCTGAGTAAGAGCAAAAGCAAAAGCAAAAGCAAAACAAAAAAAAGTTGCCGAAGTTGCCAAAGTTTGAAAGTCTCCACTTCCTCCAAGATTCTCTCTATTGCTTCCCCTTCAAACTATCGTTTTTTTTTTTAATTATTGTTATAGCTAACTTGTATTCCATTATAGTAGAATACTTTCAATTTTTTTTCTTTATTTGGGTGCTTCTTCTCTCCATCAAACTTGGAGCTTGGATATTGAAAATGGTAACTTTGACTTTTGCTCCTGTTCTGCCTTCAAAGCCAAGACCATCTGTGTTTGAACAGAACCGATCTCTTTTTGTTTCCAGAAGAAAATCTAAGATGAAGAACCGAGCTATCGTTCCTGTAATCTTTCTTTCTTTTTTTCTTTTCTATTTCCCTTTGATCACTTTATTTATTTTTTTATAATTTAGGAAGATTATATTGATTTTCTGGATTGGATCAGGTAGCAAGGTTGTTTGGGCCAGCTATATTCGAGGCATCGAAGCTAAAGGTCTTGTTTTTAGGAGTTGACGAGAAGAAGCACCCAGGGAACCTACCTAGGACTTACACCCTCACACATAGTGATATAACCTCTAAACTTACTTTAGCCATCTCTCAGACCATAAACAACTCTCAGGTAATCCTTTGATTTTCATAACCCATTTCATAAAATTGTTTCCTAATTCATTTGGCTGTTGTTTGGATTTGGGAATCTTATTATTTTTATTAGAATTTGTATTACTCTTGTTATTTTTCATTAGGAAGAAAACAGAGCAAACGGGGGATTTGATTTGTAGTCAGCTGACGAATGATTTGATCGAAGAAAACCCAGAAGAAATGAATATAAGGAAAAAATTTTGGAAGATAGAAAAGTTGATATGACATGGAATCTAATTGCTAAACAGAGTTTCTTATGCATACATAGTGCTTTTTTTTTTTTTTGACGTGTCTTGAAGAATATGATGAATATTGAGATTAGTTATTAAGTATTCACCTATTTTGTCTTTGATCAAAATATCTTCTATATATAAAATTGAAGGAAGAAGAGACAATGGGGTTTGCTTGCAGTTGCAGGGTTGGGCAAACAAATTATACAGAGACGAAGTGGTGGCGGAATGGAAAAAAGTGAAGGGAAAGATGTCTTTGCATGTTCATTGTCACATAAGCGGCGGCCATTTCCTTTTAGACTTGTGTGCTAGACTTAGATATTTCATCTTCCACAAAGAATTACCGGTGGTAATAATATAATCATTTTTTTAGCAAATGTTTACTATTTTTTGGTGTTAATCTCCTGGGAAAAATTAAGCTGTTAATCTTATTCAAATAGGTGCTGAAGGCGTTTGTCCATGGAGATGGCAATTTGCTGAAAAACTACCCGGAATTACAGGAGTCTTTGGTATGGGTTTATTTTCACTCAAATGTTCCAGAATTCAACAAAGTAGAGTGCTGGGGTCCGCTGGTGGAAGCTGGAGCACCTTCTAGCGGCACCGATGATGGTGCTGGGACCCAACAAGGAGAAAACCAAGAAATTTCGGCAAGTAACTGGGAATTGCCCGAGCCATGCCTGGACGACTGTGACTGTTGTTTTCCTCCAATGAGCTTAATCCCATGGTCACCAAAGCTTCCCCATGAAAATGAAGAACATGGGACCCACCAGCAGCAGCGGTTGCCTCTACCGAATCTTAATAGCAATGATTTGTAATTATAATTAATCAATAGTTTTTCATTCTTATTAATTTGTATTCTTCTGTTTGACGCTGAAAGAAAAGATGTAAATACAAAGTCAAATTTCTTATAACAATTCCCCCTCCAAGTAATATAGTTGCAAACGAATGGAATTGGTTCAAACAACTCTTAGAATTGATCCTTTTTTTTTTTTGGCATGACGGGAAATTTGATTTACAGTCGGTGTTAGGATGTGTTCAAATATGACCCATACATTCTGATTTAAGGGCCCCAGAAAGCAAGGTCAGACTTTATTCCGAAATTTTTCATGCTATCAACGTGGGGCAATTAAGTGGGGTTAGCAATTGTGATATTTGTGTTGTTTTCAGTTTACGTCTAAATGTTTTTACCCTCAGTAATGAGTGCTAGTAATAATCACCTCATTTGATAATGTATAAATATGAAGAAAGATTCGTCTACGATACCCAGGAACATGACCGGCTTAACATCGTCAGGACCAGATTTTTTTTTTTTGGGGGGTACAAAAAGGCTCATTTTGTAGAGACGGTCAGCATATACAAATCAACCGGTTTATACCTGTTTAAGGCCAAGTTTCATGAACCTTACCATCAAACTTGTTGATTGACAATAGAAGAGCTGGAAATTATATTTGGAAAACCAAATATGAATTTATTTACAAACACAATAGGAAAAACGCTGCAATGAGTTCTAAGATCCGTGTTCCTCAAACCTCTCCGACTTCTTTAATATTATACTGGAAAAGGGAGGGGAGTAGCTACGTGCAATTGATAGCACCTCCCGCTATACATCAATCAAATCTATTTTAAAAGAAAAAAGGAAACTTGGGTTTCAAAATCAATTTGCAAGAAACTAGAAATAATTAGTCCTTGCACCTGCTGCAAATTTTTTTTTTGACTACGTTGTGGGTTGGTTCAAGCAACAAATTTGATGTTTCAGAGCATGAGAATGTTCATAGCATATTTTCTTGATTAAGTCTGCTAATTCAAAGCATGCGAATGCTTAACAGCAGCAGCATATTTTTATATGAACTCACCAAATATTAGTTATTCCAAAAGAGCTGTTAATTCAGAATCAGTGTTCTGCATTACGGATCATGCCCAGAAATAAATGAGTTGCTTTTACAGACATTTTGCTTAGCAGACAGTTGTGTATAAACCAGGAAGAAGACAATCTTGACAGAACTTGATGCAATTAGAGGCAAACAATAATTGTTAGACGGCAAACCACAGAATGATTTTTTCACTGAAAAGTGAGCATTCAATAGTACAGTACTCAAAAGAAACTAGCTTTTTAACCAAAATAATTAGTACGTATTTCCTATCCCCATGAAACAATTTATACTCTCAACAAATAAATAGTAGTAAATTTATATGCAGCAGGGGAAATTCACAGAAAGGGTATAAAGGAAACAGTTAGCTTGACATAAAACTAAGGGTTTATATTTGACGAATTAACAATCTATAAGTACACTGTCAGCTAATTACGTGTTGACACTTCCTTAAAATCTTCAAAAATAAATACATATGACTTTTTTCTTAATCAGTTGGCACCATGTGATTTACCGACAGTGTATAGATTCAAATATAAATCCTAACACTAAAGTCAAACTAAAATTATCAGGGAAAAAAAAAATGAAAGACAACAATTTGTGGAAAAGATAAAGATATCCTCATAGCCTGGAATTCGAGAGTCATTACCTGAGATTTAGCGGAAGGAGACACATTCCAAAGCCTTACTGTCTCATCACCAGCTCCAGTAACTACAGTCTGCATGGGAAAAAAAAAATTTTTAAAAAAAAAAGTCATTTCAGCCATAGGAAGAACATGCTTGTATGAATTTACAAACAAATAGAAAATAAGATTACATACTCATCTCATGTTTTAGTTAATTTATCATAAAATGCTGGAAGTCGAATATAGGCAGATGTTAGAAGAGTCAATGCAAAGACAATCATGGAGCAAAATTAATCTCTCAAGAAGAAAATATCCAAAGCTCTGTTGAATGTTTGATCACTTTCTGTGATTGTGATAGATGTATTAAGTTACTAACTCATGTCAAAGTCTAATAAAGGCCAAAGGTTTAAGCAAACAGATGCAGACTCAGACCTGACTTTTCAAAATTTAAAGGTAAAAAAAAATCATAGAAGCAGTTAAAGAATGTATTTATCCTTACTTGAGGAAGTTAAAATAAGGTTCTAATATGGTACCAAAATCGAAAAAAGTTTGAGTCTTACATTATCAAAAGTCATCTTAAATTGCCCAGAAGTTTTTCCAGTTAATAGACGTCTATAAAAGGTACCATGTTTGCGTTTGATGAGACCACTAAACAATTTTCTAGTTTCTCTGTGGCCTGAATCCAAAAATTATGGATAGAAGCTTTCACTTTAGGTTCAGACCTTATCCGACTGATGAAGGATATTCCAACCAAATTTAAGGCTTTTTCTATCCCAAAAATCATCTACAATTTTAAAGGTTTCTAAGCTACATCATGAAAGCAAACTATTATTTTCGGTTGCAACTTGAACATGTTAAGATAGCTTGATAATCCCATAAAGGCAAACAACATAGAAGAGCACCAGTAGAGTCATGAACAATTCCCTAGAAAAATAAATGACTGCCAGCTAAATCAAATGAATGGCAATAAATTTGCACTCTTCATATTGTTTTTGGGATTCATTAATACTTTTCTTTGGGAGCCAAAGCTTTTGAACTTTGTTTGCATTCTGCCTATTCTGTTCATAAAAAACCCACTTTGAAAACTTTATTTTGTTTCTTAAGAAACCAATACCTTGATTCCGTACTAATTTGGGTTCATGCATTATTCTTCACGTAATTAAGACATTTAATTGTAAAGGTCTAAAACTAACTCAGCAAAAATCAGCAAGCAATAATATTCATAGACAAACATAATAAGTTGGCAACACAAAAATTTCTAGAATGCAATATCTAATAAAATCAAACCTGAAGTTTGCCGTTCCCAGTCCCAACCGCAAAATGAGTTCCGCGTTGAGCGCAAGCAACTGAACAAAAACTATCATCAATCTGCAAATCACACAACTTGGTAACCTTACTACTACAAGCATTCCAATAAACGCAATCCCCAACCCCACCGCAAACACATTATTCGAAGACCAATCCACCAAATTCAAATAAAATTCATCTTGCAATGCAGGTGCATCCAGTCCCTACAAAAACACAAGAAAAAACATCAACACCCCCAAAAAGAACTTCAAATTTGAACCAAATTTACCATAAACCCATAAAATTCCCTCACCTTGTAAGATGAATTACGAACCTTCCTGGGAGGTTTAACGGGGCTATGGCTAATCCCAGGGACCGACTCGTCCACTCTGAAAGTGAAAGCGAGTATAATAACCGTTTAGTTTCAGTTTTGTACCAGAAAATATTCCGGGAATCCAGAAGGCCGAACAAGTCCTTCTTGTCCGGCGCATCGGGCCGAAGAGCGCGGCGCGTAAAAGGCTGTTATAAGACCCGGGACCGTCTGCTTCTCCTTCGGCTGACGTGGGAGAATTTGAGATGTCAAAAAGAGCGATATTGGAGCCGGTTCTGCTAGGGATGAACCTATTGGAATTGGAGTTAATTGCGGTCGTAGTTGGCATTGATCATACAGTTGATGTGCATTGCTCGAGAAGTTGACGGAGCTGATTGTTTACGTTGATTGCTTGCGGGAGTTGACGGAAAACGTTAGGACGTTTACGTATATGTATATTTGCTCGAAAAAGGGATTCAGTGTAGACAAACCTATATTTGTATCGATGAAGCTGAGTGGTAGTTTGAATGAGCTGTATTTTTGTAATTGGGCCGTCCAATTGAAAACCGGCCCCTTTCCCTTTTTTTTTTTATAAATACTTTTAATTTATTTAAAATGCTTATATTTTTATTTAATTAATAAAATATTTTAAGTTCAGATTTTCTGCAGTACCTGACCTTTTTCCTAACTAAAGACTGGAAGTTTATTATTTCGGAAATAATTATTAAATTTTGTAAGGAAGACATGCATATGTTTAACCTTTAAAGCATCACATCGAATTATCCTTTTACGTGGTTCCATTCCACACTGCTGCATGCTAAACTACTCTTCTATTTTGAGCAAGATGGTGAATATCGTATCAACAGTTATATTATTTTTATTTTAATATAAATATATATTAAAATTAATATATTTTAGTATATTATTTTAGATTTATTGAAATTTAAATTTTTTTAATTTATATATAATATTTTTAAATATAAAATAATTAAAATTAAATAAATTATATATATATTAAATATTCACAATTATGTATAATATTTTAAAAAAATTTTATCAAACATAAGAAAATTAATATAAATTAAGTAATAATGCTAAAATTTTTTAATGATAGTTAAATTTACGAATAATTATATCTAATATTAATAAAATTTATCAGTAATTATGTATAATATTCATCAAATTTAATATCAGTATTTACTTAATTTTTTTAAAAAAGTTATATTATGTATCGATCGATACAACTATTTTCGATCGATACTATCGAAATAGATTGGTATCTACTAGTACGATTGGTACAGATCAAAACTAAAACCAAAATGAAATTAACTATTACTGATATTATTAACGAAATCAACTATTACTGATATTATTATATGTTAAAATTAATACATATAAATCGATATGATAGATATCAATAACATTGATTTTGAGGCTGGACGCGTGGATCCATTCCATCCACATATATATATATATTTATACATATATCAACAATATATAAAAGATTTATTGATTTTACGTTATGACTTAATTTTAAAAAGTTCACATAATTTCAATCAAATAATAAATTAAAAGTATAAATTTTGTTCAATTTTTTGCATGATGTTTTTTCTAAAAAAATATTTAAACAACTTTTTAAAACACGATCAAGTTATTTTATAAATTTATCATATATAAATTTTTTAGTACATATTTTTCGTCATCCACGTACGGGATTCGCATATTTCTAGTGTAAACAAAAAATAATTAATGCGTTGAAGACAATGTCACTCTGCCCATAGATCTTCTCATATAAATTACATGAAATGTTATTTGGAGTCTAATGACATTGGCCATGAAGGTATTAAAGAAAAGAAAATGTAATCAACAAATTTTTTTTTCTCAAACTCAATAACTGTAATACATTAAATACAAAAAAAATATATTAATTAAATAACTATTATTAATCAATATCAATAATCACTAGCTAAACAAAACACTAATTATAATTAGTTAATTAGTTTTCTCCGGATTTTATTTGATCGTTAGCAGTTTCCACCAAAATGTAAAGTCTCAAGTTCATCTACCCTTCAAATCAACCTAACCCCTTTTAAAAAATATTTATATTCGGAATATCCCTTCGTACTGATATAAAAACAAATAAGATCAAAGATCATGTCAATTTATAACTATGTCACATCTACTACTAGTACTACTATTTATAATACAAATTGTCAGGTGTGGGATCACTCCCCCAGTCAAGGACCAGCGAAAAAAAACACTTGGGAATTGTTTTTGCTAAAATGATTAAGCCAAAATAGTAGCGGGCAGATAGGCTAAGGCTGACTGAAAGCTGCTCATAGAATGAAACACGAGGCCCCAACCAACTCCCTCAATATTTCTAGGTTCAACTCTTTTGGGGTCCCACGCAATAAATGGAGCCTAAAAATTAGCTTACCTAAATAAATCATTTAGATTTTTAATTATGATTATTATCACATTTTTTACAGAAATTTTTTTAAAATATAATTAAGAATATATTATAATTTTTAAATTTTATTTGTATAATTAAAAATTTTAGTTAACAATCCAACAAATTATTCAACCTTTTACTTATATTATGATGTCCATATTTGAATATTTTATAATTAGCACCATGAAATAATATCACATTGAACTACTAAATTTCAATTAAGAAAGCATTTATTATTTTATATATATATATATATTCTCATATATAAGGATCCATAAAGTAATACTACTGGAGTTTCCGGTAATATATAAACGTCAAATAACTAATACTATACTGTTTTGAAAAAAATTATGGTCGTTAAATTATATCTTGTACGGGTTTATACTTCATAGTTAAAGAACTGATAAATGATGATGCAACAAGAAAAACGTGGACTGAAAAGAGTTTAATCAATAAAAATTGAATTAAATGAACGAAAATAAAAAAAATCGGATTAAAAAATTAAATTATGATTTTTCAGTTGTCAATTTAATTGATTTAGTTAATTAAATTAAACAATTTAATTAAAAATAATTTAATTTTAATGTTAATTAAATATTGAACATGATATTATATTTAATAGTAATAATAATATACTTTCAACGTGATGTTTTGGGCTTTTAATTAGCTGCCAACATTGTCAACTTAAGCGAGTAAAGATATTCACACATTAATTTGAAGCATATGTACTTAGAGATAAACTAATTACGATGCTCACTGTGCTCAGCACCTCTCTGTTTTCAAAAGTTAATCGGAAAAAGGTCAGGACTGATGTTGCCGTTAGTACCTGACTCGCAGACTTTTTAAAAATAAATTTTTTAATTATTTTTTGAGAAAAAAGTTTATTCGAAGAATCCAGATTTTTTTAAAGAAAAAGGCATGCAAATTGTCTTTATTATAAAATTAAGTTTGGTCAAATATAATTATTGACACTTTCGTTTTTTTCCATTAAGTATTTCAAATCTCTCTTATATATAAAAATACAAATATGTATTTCAAACACTCGATGTTAAATTAATCTTTTTAATTTTACCTTGCCGGTTTTGATCTTATTCTAATCCCAGAATTAGAGTGATAATGATTTAGTTTGGTTTAATTATCGAAGATCAAATCACATTTCAACGAAGTTACTTAAATCAAAGTTCATTGATTTGTTTCATTTTTAAAAATTTTAATTCATTTATTATTATTTTAAATATATTTAAAAGTAAAATATTTATTTCTCATTTTATAAAAATAAATAAAAATATAATTTAAATTAATTTAAATATTTTTTATTTATAAATAAAAATCGAATCAAACCAATCAAATACTTATTATCTATAATGAAAAATGATTTAAACTTAACCACACGTTTTCTCATTTTCTTTAAGTTGTTTTTTTTTTCTCGGCCTCAGCCAGAGCATCCTCTGAATTCAATTATTAAAACACAACACTCAAAAGAAAATATATCCAATTCCAGTATGAGTGGTATTTTTAAAATTTATATTTAATATATTAAAAATACTTATCAAATAATATTTTTAATTAAAATTTTAAAAATAAATATAAATAATTTTATTTTTTTAATAAAATAATATTGTTTAATTTAGTAAAATGTATAAATTTACGATATCAATGTGTGTGTGTATATATATATATATATAAAGAGGATATTCTGAATTCCCCTTGCATAGATAGATGCTGTTGAAAAGATTAGATTCCTTACTACAAATTCATGCAAAGATGGGTTAGATGAAAAACGTGAAGTCTTGACTGGCTTGGTAGTTGGTAGCTACTTTCGAAGACTATATGATTTTACCATTTAACACTCGTATCAAATTAACCATTTCCCCAATGAAATTCGAAACTAATTTTAAATTAACCAGAAGAATTTCAATTTTATGAGAAGACAAAATAGGAGAATCGAGATCGTTAGGCTCGTCAGGTTCCCCGTATCCATGCATGCTCCCAATCTGCCAGTCAACTCAATTTAGGACATTTTGACCATGGCTACTCAGTCACATGTACAGCTTACCGTCTGTTTTTCTTCTCGTCAATAGACCATAATATTTTCTTTTTCTTGAGTGGGTAGCTCTACCGCATTACGTGTTCACTCACTCTGCCAAATCGTTGCTTAATTTTTTACTGTTCTACATTTTTTTTCTTCCTATAAAAAGCCCCATTAGCTATCGGTACTAACATCATATTTGTGAGACTGCAATTGGCAAGAAAAGATTTGTGTGTTCAGAGAGTGGAAAAAAAAAAAAAAAACAAACTGTTAAAACAAGATTTAGAGTTTTAGACAAGCTAAAATGGTGACTTCAGTGGCACCCAGAGTAGAAAGCTTGGCAGGCAGCGGGATTCAATCAATCCCGAAAGAGTATATTAGACCTCAGGAAGAGCTGACAAGCATAGGCAATGTATTCGAAGAAGAGAAGAAGGAGGAAGGGCCTCAGGTTCCGACCATTGATTTAAAGGAGATCGAGTCAGAGGACAAGGAGGTGCGGGAGAGATGTCGCCAGGAGTTGAAGAAAGCTGCCATGGAGTGGGGTGTGATGCACCTTGTTAACCATGGGATCTCGGACGAACTCATGGATCGTGTCAGGAAAGCCGGACAGAAGTTCTTCGAACTCCCTGTCGAGGAGAAAGAGAAGTATGCAAACGACCAGAGTTCAGGGAAGATTCAGGGGTATGGCAGCAAGCTTGCTAACAATGCTAGCGGGCAGCTTGAGTGGGAGGACTACTTCTTCCATCTTGTGTATCCTGAGGATAAGAGAGACTTATCAATCTGGCCTAAAACACCCAGCGACTACACGTGAGTTCTGCAACCGCATTCTTTGATCCTCTAATAAGTAAAAAAATTTTTTGAAAGCATCATGTTAAAACATGATGCCTGATTGATAGAAACTTCTCAGTATATGAAATATTTTACTATATATAATCAGCACAATTTGATCATTATTGTTTATTGGTTACTATATATATATATGTATATATATATATATATATATATGCAGTGAAGTGACAAGTGAGTACGCAAGGCAACTCCGAGGCCTAGCAAGCAAAATTCTTTCGGCACTATCACTTTGCTTGGGATTGGAAGAAGGAAGGCTAGAGAAGGAAGTTGGTGGGCAGGAAGAGCTCCTTCTTCAAATGAAAATAAATTATTACCCCAAATGCCCTCAACCGGAACTCGCTCTAGGCGTGGAAGCCCACACAGATGTAAGTGCGCTCACTTTCATTCTCCACAACATGGTTCCTGGCCTGCAACTCTTCTATGAAGGCAAGTGGGTGATGGCGAAGTGTGTTCCGAACTCCATCATTATGCACATCGGCGACACCGTAGAGATCCTCAGCAATGGGAAGTACAAAAGCATTCTCCACAGGGGCCTGGTTAACAAGGAGAAGGTTAGGATCTCATGGGCAGTTTTCTGTGAGCCGCCAAAGGAGAAGATCATTCTCAAGCCACTGCCGGAGACGGTGTCGGAGACAGAGCCACCATTGTACCCTCCTCGCACCTTTGATCAGCATATCCAGCACAAGCTGTTCAGGAAGACCCAAGATGGCCTGTCTAATTGAGAGACTAGTCTTTATTTAAAAAATATCTGTGTATTTTCAAAGTCGTGGAAGTAGTCCGATGATGCTTATATATTTTCTTGGGGTTAAAGCCTTTGTTGCTCTAGAATGACGCTACTATGGTGCCTGTCTTTCAATACTTGGCTTCTCTGTACCTGCTTTACTGAATAATGAGTGAATGATTTACTTCCTTGTATTAATCTGTTTAAAAATTAATGGCTTTCGTTTACATTTTCGTCCTGAAGTTTTTTATACAAAGGCTAACGCAGCTTGAAAACAAACAAATTCTTGATGTATACAGTCTAGGAAAATTTAAGGGTCTAAAAACTAAGCAATTTCAGCAACAGAAGAATTCCTGTTTTTGCCATTAAACCCTGGAGCAAACTGCAAAAAGGGACTGAAAGAGAGCATTTGCTTTTACATTCAATTCAAAGCCATCACCAAAGACCTCAGCCAAAGTGTCGGCAATCACACCGCCAATCAATCCGTAACCAAAAACCAACATTACTTCAATCCCAAGCAAATCAAATTTATATCCTCCAACAAAATCCCATCTGCAACAATAATAGACTCTTACCTTAGAAACTGATTTTCGATGGCTCTTAATTGTCCCCGATGAACGCATAGCTACTTCAAAGCCAAAGCCTTTTAAGTTTCTCAACTAACCCAGAGTCGTTAAGTTCCTTCCAAAACATATTCTCCTACATTTTGAAACTCTTTCAGCTTCTTTCTCCCCTAAATTCTGTCAAGTCAAAGTTGCGTGTCCAAGCTTCAAAGACGAGCAAAAACCAAAGAATTGGGAGAATTCAGCGAAGATATCATCATCTTGTTATCCAGTACAACGGTCTTACATTGGACATTTTAACTATATCTTATTCTTTCTTCATTAAGCATTTACACGAATTTTACGGTTTAACTTACAAGATGCTAAGACTGCCTCATACCAGTACTACAATTTATTAAAATTAAATTAATTCTTTTATCCGTAGTTATTAATTTTTCCTTTTAAATTAATAAAATATTTACTACTTATTGTATTTTCTTTCAAGCATTAAAATCCTCATCAAGGTAAAATTTTCCCGATTGATAATATTTTAATTAAATTAAATATTAACTTTTTTTTTTTTGCATATTTTCTCTTTTATTAGAACAATACTTTCAATTTTTTTTTTAAAGAAAAGCCACAATAATGTTTTCAAAGAAGATTAAAAAGTTATTATTTGAGAATCAAGAGTTTATTTATCTTGCTATTAGGTCACAAAATATCCTAAAATACTATTTATTTAACCATCATAGAAACATACAAATATAACCATAGATGATAAAAGCATAATGTTTTATATAATATAAATTTGGATATAAATATAATTTTAATATAATTTTATTAGGCCCATGAAAATGATTGATTAGACCAAAAACTTTCCTAATACAAAAATAAAAAGACATTACACCTAATTTTTAATAAGCTTTGATATAATTTTTATGACCATGAGTATATTTTTGGTAATCTTCCATATAATTTGATAACATTAAAGATAATTTCAATAAATTTTCAATAAATTTAATAATATTTGTAATATTTTTTTGACTTTTAATGTAATTTTGATAACTTTTTATATAATTTTATATCAAAATAAAAAAATCTAATAGATATATATATTTATAAAAAGGAAAAAAAGTGACCAACAAGAATTATACATATTAAAATAAATAACATTGACTTATTATATCATTAACGTGCAAAGCATATCCAGCATAAACTAGTTACAGCTAAAGAATGAATGGTTCATTCATTTGAGACAGCTGATAACAAAGGTTTATTCGAAAACAAGGCTTTTAAGTTGGCAACAACCAGGTGGAGCAATGCTTCGAAGGATTGCGGGGTCATGACAGCGCAATGCGGAGATAACACAACATTATCAAGTCCAAATAGCTCCTTCGGCACGTTAGGCTCATTTTCAAACACATCAAGACCTGCACCGCCGATATCGCCTTGCACCAAACACTGCACTAATTCCTTCTCATCAATCAGAGACCCACGCCCGACATTGATTATCACTCCGGCCTTCCCTAATGCTGCCATGACATCCTTGTTAACAATGTGGTAAGTTTCATCTGTCAGCGCGCAACAAAGTACGAGAACATCGCTGTTCGTTGCAAGGTCGCTGACGTTAGCGTAGAATGGAAATCTAACTGATTGCTTCTTCTTCCTTGAGGTGTAGGCAATGCTGCAACCGAAGGCTGAAAGCCTCTTTGCAACTTCAGAACCAATGCTTCCCAACCCCACAATGCCTACTCGCTTTCCTCCTAACTGCAATTGGAAATTTGGAATAGTTTTTTTATAAGGACCAAACCAAATAGGATGAGTCGTGCCCATGGTGAAACAGAAAAGCAAGTGAAACAGGCAGTCCAGCTCAATTCTGATCAAAATGATGACATATTTTTGCAGATCTATACAATAAATCCGAAAGAAAAGCCCATTTATGATCAAGAAAGAGGCTTTTAAATTAGATTTGATTAAGCCAATTACGCTATCTATGCAAATATTGTTAAATATTTTTAGTCAATTATAGACAACAAAAACTGGGCCAATGTTCATTGGTCGTTAAATAGTGAATCAAATCAAATGTCGCTTCCAAGCTCTTGATGTCCCCCGATTCTTATGCATTATCCAAAATAACAGCTGTAGCAAAGAGTTCTATAAATTGACTTCTGTATCAGTAGAAACTGCTTCTGTTGTTACTTATACCATACCCATGAGCCTTGAAATGTCAAAGGCTTAACTCAACTAGGTTCAACAATCAAGCAAGATCAAAAAGTCCTACGTCAATATCTTAATTTCCTCAACCGGATTTCTTGACTTGTATAAATTTAGCCTTATAATCTGCATTGTTTTTTTTTTAACCACTGCAATTACAGTAATCACTTTGGGACAAGCCGATTTTCCAGTTCCACAACACTGACAGGATGTCACTAGTTTAGGAACCTCAAGTAAAGAAACTCTTTCACCCATCCAATTCGACATAAATTATAGGTATCCTGATTTCATATCAGGCTTAAAATTTTGGCTACAACTAAGGTGCCACCGGATCACAATTTGCCAACAGTGCGATACTCCAACAATACAAAATTTACTGGGTATTATCTATCTGTTATTCAAAGCACAAAAAAACCGGTAATTAAAGTAATAAAGAAGAGGCACATTTACCTTAAAACCAAGCGGGTATTTTTTCTTAACAGGCCACATTCGGCCACGAACAAATCTGTCAGCCGCGGAAATTCTTCTAAGAACATCAATCAACAACCCAACAGCACAATCCGCTACGTCCTCTGAGAAGGCAAGGCCAGCGTTAGTAACAGCGATGCCTCGGCTCCGACAAGCTGGGAGGTCTATATGATCAGTACCCGCACTTGTTGCCACTACGAGCTCCAAAAATGGCAGAACCTCGAGAAACTGGGCGGTAATTGGGGTTGGGCCAAGAGTGATGAGAGCCCTGATGGAGTGAGCATGACGAGACAGAAACGAGTCATATGGCTCAGGCGACTCATGAGGGTCGAGGAGATGGAAGTGAGAAAGTAAATGGTCTTTGAAAGAAGGCTTGGAAGGAAGCTTGATTGCTGGTAAACGATGTACGAGGACTATAGGTAGCTCCTCTGTTTGTTTGGCTTCTTTGTTAGCCATTGATGGGATTTGCAGAGGAATCGATGGAATCAATCAAGCAGCAAAACTTTGTCCCCCCAATAATGTTGTTGTTGATGTCATTTATTTATTTATTTATTTATTTTGATAATAATTGCATTTATTTTCTGTCAGGTTCGTAAAAGTTTTTTTGCTTCTGTTTTTGCAGTGTTCATAAAAGTATTTCAAAAATCATACCACCGTAGGAATATTAACTATTAAGGGTTATAAGCATATTGTAAAACAAATATTACTATTACGTAGAATTAGAGGTATCTCGGTACTGGCCAAGATCCTCGTTATATGCATATCTTGATTTAGTGGCCTTTGGAAAAAAATTTTCAAATCCAAACCTAGCTTGTATCCTCGACATATTATTTTATGGATTCAGCTAATACAAGTCTTTAAATATCAATTAAAAAAATAATTTAATTTTATAATTATTGGCACTATTTAATTTATTGCCATTGCATATTAATAAGTTAAGTAAAATGTTATCAATGGTTAATAATTATTAATCTTGCTTTTTTTTCAAAAATTTAAATAGTGATAAGACTATTACAAAAATTATAAAAAAAAAATGTCTTTTTTAAAATAGTTGTAAATATTAAATAATCATAAAATATATAATATAAGATAAAATGGAAAAAAAATAAAAAATCTCTAAAAAAAAAAGTACATTAATTGCTAAAATTGTTGGTCCTAAAGGATATAAAAGCACTTTAATACTATTCTCTTAATATTACTTGACATTTTAATAGAATTATTTGTATAGCTTTATTACGTATTCTTAAACGTTTATTACTAGGCCATGAATGAATGAATGAAATAAAAATTCTATTCTTTGGTACTATTATTATATTAACTTTTTTATATAATTTTCATGACATTGGTACCCTTAATTTACTTTCCAAGGTAAAAAAAAATGTAAAAATTAAAAATTAAAAATTATGATGAATCCAAAACTCACACCGTAAATTGTACATTTTGTCACTTTACCTTAAAAGAGTAAAACACACATGGTAAATAAGTACCAAAAATATTGTTAACTCTTCATTGTTTAATAAAAATCTGGTCAGAATCAGACTAGGGTGTCTTGCTACCGAATCCAATGCCGACACTTCTCCAACATCTAACTCGAATCTAACTAAGAATGTTATTTTTTTTTTAAATTCCCTCCGTTACCCTTTCTTCCAATCCAATGGTTCCCATTTCTCCATTTTCTCAAATCTCAATCTCCGCCCTCGATTAGATCACCTTACTCAGCATATCCTCCTCCCTTCATGTCTAATCTGCCACACAAAAACACCGAGAGGGAAAAAGAAAAAAAAAAAAAAGAAGAAAACCTTTGTTTTCTTTCTCTCTCTTTGGTTCTCATTTTCTCATTCTTGGAGAGAGAAGAAAACCCAAAGGGAAAAAGAAAATAAGTTTTTTTTAGTTTTTGAGCTCATAGTCGCTACCTTTGCTGTCATCCCAAAACACCCAAATGGTGGAAGAGCAAACATGGATAACCAGGAGGATGAGCAACCCAAGGTTGGACTCAATCGCCATTGCCGACCACCAGGTTTTAGACATTCCAGTAACCCCACCTGGTGATGTTAGAAACAGCATCTACAGCGTTGGATCCCTTCTCTCTCCCAGCCTTTTAACGGCACTGATCATTGCCTCATGGTTCATGTCCAACATCGGGGTCCTTTTGCTGAACAAGTATCTCCTAAGCTTTTATGGCTACCGTTATCCAATCTTTCTCACCATGCTTCACATGATCTCCTGCGCTTGTTACAGTTACGTAGCCATAAACTTCCTTGAAATAGTTCCAAGGCAACACATTTTGTCAAGGAAGCAGTTTTTCAAGATCTTTGCTTTGAGTGTCATCTTTTGCTTCTCCGTGGTGTGTGGGAACACTTCTTTAAGGTACATTCCAGTGTCGTTTAACCAAGCTATTGGCGCAACGACACCTTTTTTCACTGCCATATTCGCTTTCTTAATTACTTGCAAGAAGGAGTCTGCTGAGGTTTATTTTGCACTTTTGCCTGTGGTTTTTGGGATTGTTGTGGCTAGTAATAGCGAGCCTTTGTTTAACCTCTTTGGCTTCTTGGTTTGCATCGGTTCTACTGCTGGCCGTGCTTTGAAATCTGTGGTTCAAGGGATCTTGTTAACAAGTGAAGCTGAGAAGCTACATTCCATGAACTTGTTGTTGCACATGGCGCCTATGGCAGCCGTAATTTTGTTACCATTTACCCTTTATATTGAAGGGAATGTCGCAAGTGTCACACTTGAGAAAGCTAGGAGTGATTCTTTTATTATTTTCTTGTTGGTTGGGAATGCTACGGTAGCCTATTTGGTGAACTTGACAAATTTTTTGGTTACCAAGCATACGAGTGCCCTTACTTTGCAGGTATTGGGCAATGCCAAAGCTGCAGTGGCAGCGTTTGTGTCGGTTATGATCTTCAGGAATCCGGTAACGGTGATGGGGATAACAGGATTCGCTGTTACAATTATGGGAGTTGTGCTTTACAGTGAGGCAAAGAAGAGATCTAGGGTCACAACACATTAACAATAAGTTAAAAACAAAATGATGGGATTCATTTTGATTGCCGCAAACAAGAGTATGGCTCTTTTTTATTCTTTTATTATTCAGTATAAGTTCTTTTTTTTTTTTTTAATCAAGTTTAACGGAGGGAAGGGAATTTTGGCCAAAAGAAAATTGTGATTGGATGTATAGGAATGATGGAGGAAAAAAAATGGCATAAGGGTTAGATGCTCTTTTTCTCTTGTGACATGGTTTTACTTAATTATAATATATAAGACAATTAAAACATTCATTTTAATGCGTTATAATTGGGAGAAGAAATTTTCCCAGTTCTACATGTTCTACATATCTGCTGTTGAATCATTAACTTCAGCCTTCTGTTTATGAAGTTTTCAATATTGTTCTTATTTTGCAGCTTAAAAATCTAACCCATGATTTACATTCTTTGGTCTTGTTTTTGAGTTTGGAAATTTTTGATTTGTTTGTATTAATCCTTTGAATTGCGTTTAGAAGGAAACATGTTTTTGTTTGATGGAACAGCCTGAGAATGAAATTTCGGTGCCTTTTTCAGGTGTCCTTAGAATCTGAATATAAATTTCTTCAGCTATATATCATTTGATAGTTCATTTTTATGATCAATAATGTGCTTTTTTTTCTGCATCCAATGATAATTGGTCAATTGTTCACATTTATTTCTCATCATGGTTGTCACTTTCTGCGTAAAATATAATGTAAAAAACAAAAGGGATAACTTCAATTCAAGTTGACGGACAATGAATCAGCCAAGGGCCTATTTCTTGATAAGATTTGAGGTCATAGACCATTTCGTTTTTGTTATAACTATCAGTTAAAAAAATGTGAAGAACTTTGGAATCTTTGTTAAAAGTTGGAGAGATTCCTTATTTCTCCTCTAGGAAACTAACTGCAAGTGAGTAAAATGCAAGGTCTTACTGATCGAGCTTTGGCTTTTATGATATTAGCAACCAAAGGCCAAATCAATATCAATCCATTGAAATAGCAATTCATACAAAATTAATATTTCAAAATCACTCGATGTTGTTGTTTTTGTTGTTGTTACATGGATTTCTTTATTCCACATGCCTTCTGATACAAAGGCTTTGCATAAAATACAAACGCTGAAGATGCTTTTATAGATTTAATTAACTATTCCTGTAATAATAATAATAATAAAGGCCTAATGCTGCAATTATACTCCATTTGACATTATTACGTCTCTAACAATCAAGGTGCTTTTTTTATTATTATTAATAATTGAGACTTAATGAAATGATTAAATTGTTGAACTCGTCTTATTTTATGGTCCTAGCCAGATTGGCAGATTCACAAGGACCCATCTCCAAGACGCCGACTTGTTGAAAAATTAACTTCATATCTCCTGTCAATCAGTTGAAAGATTGTGGTTCTATTTCCATGTTTGGTGCCATCATGATTTTGGTGCTAATTCGTTGTCAAAGACATCACCTAATTATATTCCTCCCCCACTTTTTTTTTGTGGGTTGGGCTAGGCCCTTATGCAAAGAGCTTGCAGTTGGCGTTACATCATTACAACAAAGTCACAAGCCAAATCTCCAAACTGAAATAAATGAAAATAATAGTATATTCAAGAATTGAACACTCAAAAATGGTTTAACCTAGGAATGAATATAGAACATCATTGCAACATTAAATAACCATGCCCACAACTCATGCTTAAAAGCTAGATGCTGAAATTCCTCTTGCAACAGATGGTGATGTTGGTGAGTTGGGATTTGGAGAAAACGGAGGGGATTCCACTTCTTTGAAGCACAGTTTTTTATAGGAAACTTTTAATTTAAAAAAAATATAATATAAATATTAAAATTTAAATTTCAAATTTCATATTTTTAATTAAAGATCACCTTCCGTATAAATTAAATGAGTTCATCTGACATTTGACATCAGCATTTGACATCAGCATTAGTAGCTCGATTCGTATTGCTTTGGACCAATTTTAGTAGGCTATGGACCATTTGCAATAATCGGGCCTGAGTCTTAGACCAACTTCGGCTCTTTCCGATGGTGATGACTGCCCAGAAAAAAGTGTACAAAGTTCTTTGCAGTAATGTCCAATGATGCAACATCTTAAATTTTCTTGACCCCAAACGGCAACAATTAGACGTTACAGTAGCATACATAGAAATTGGACATTCATTGCTTCTCGTAATCAAACAAATCAAATCCACTATCTCTCTTCTTCATCCCCCGCAAGGAGTTGAAAACTCTCTTTTCTTACTGTGCGGAAACACTTTTTCTCATTTTTCATCCAAGTTGTTTGGATCCATAATTTTACGTTACTTACAAAACCCGAGCCACAAAACACTTTTTCTTCCTATGTTTTCTTCACGAGAATTCTCCCCATTGAACCAAACTTTTTCGATAATAAAGCAATAGTTCCAATTTTATTAACCATACGTCCAACCACCTAAAGAAGCAGCATCTTTCTTCAAATTTCCCTGATGTCTTAAAAAGCAAAATAATATAAATATTAATCTTCAATAACAAAAACAAGAAAGACAAATTCGAGTTGCTTTATTTACTTTCTTTTGTTGAGCCTTGGAAGAAACAAGATGGGCAAGGGAGCAACTTCTCCTGGTAATGCCTTTCAAACTCATTTTCTTGACATCCATAAAGTCTTACCAGAAGAAGAAGATGAAAGGGTGATCAAAACGGAAGATAAAGTCAGCCAAGAGGGTTACCAGAACCATTGAACTTCGAGAACCAAAGAAGTCGCAGAGGAGTTTCACTGGGCAAGTGTCGCTAGAGACTGGATTTTCGGTGCTGAACAGAGAGTCCAAGGCCAAATATGAAGGGGGGGCTCTCCAAAGAAAGTGGTTGCAGTTTTGGAGGCTTTGATTCGGCTAACAGGATTAGAGGAGAACCAAAGAAAGGAAAATTTAACATCTTCAGGACCAAGTCGACTCTTGGTAAACAGAATTCATTGTTGCCTACAAGGAATGAAAGAGAGATGGAGGCCCGAGGAATTGAAGATGTTACTGGTCTTGATGGGCCTGCTAACACAACCGTTCCTGCTGGAAGATACTTTGCTGCTGTTAGCGGACCGAAATTAGACCAAGTCAAGGTAACATACAAAAGTTGATATGTATGCAAGTTAATACCATGAATTTGATCTGCTAAACTCGAGGTTTTGGATTCGAGAGTTACTTCACTTGTATTTTTGTGCTTCTATTTTCTGCAGGACTACGAAGAGATTCTCTTCCAAGAGATGAGTTATGGCCCTTCCTCCGTTTCCCAATTGGATGCTTTGGTATTTATCTGGACTTAGAAGCCAGGCTGTTCAGTGGCGTGCCGTGTCAACCAGCCCGTCTGCCAAGTTCCTCCACATTACACCATTAATCAATTTTTCCTCAGGTTATTACCTCTAACAGTACTAGTCTACGTCTCCATCGCCTAGTTGCTCAGATGTATTTACCACTTTGAAGCTATCACAAGAGAATACCTCCATCCTGTGAGAGTCAACTTCTTTGCTCCGTGGGTTGCAAGCATGTTCCTTGCTGTCGGTTTACAATCAATGCTAGCACTGCAAAACTGCACCCTGCCATTTGGTGTTCTTTCATGGGACCTTTTTCATTCTCGAGCTTAAAATTTGTGGTCAAAGGCTTTCGGGAGGTAAGAGGCGTCTTGGCAAGGTACCAAATCCATCTTCCCATCTCTCTGTCATTAGAAATTTCGTTGGAGCAATCTTAGCATAAAAGGTGGGATGGACAGTAGCTGCCAAATTCTTGTCGTCTGTTTGCTTTGCACATTATCTAGTGGTTTCTGTAAATTATATCAAAGATTGCCAACAAGTGAAGTATTGCCTAAAGAGTTACACCCTGTGTACTCTTAAGTTCATTGCAGCTCCATCAGCTACAAGTATCGCTTCCGTAAGCATCTATGGTGTGTTTGACGGTTGCTCAAGGACATGCTTTTTCATTGCATTGTTCCTCTATATTTCCCCTGCCGTGAGTATCAACTTCTTCACAGGATTCAGGTAAGCAAATTCTTGATCAATATAAGAATTCAAGTTTCTTTCAATAAGTGGATATAATAATCTTTAACTTTTATTGAATACCTTTGAAGGTTCTCCGTAGCATGGTGGTCATACACCTTCCTGATGACATCTGTGTTAGCAGCGACAATCGAATGTCGATCATGTTCCTTCTCTTTTAAGCAAGCCCTTGCTCTCTCTTTTATTCATATCATCAACAATGGTGTCGGCGCTATAAGTTTCCACCCTCCTCACCATTGCTGTAACGAAGAGACGAGTCAAGGCAAAGAAGCCCTTCAAAAGGGCCTATGATGAAGTATTGGACGAAACAACTCAACAAGCTCTAACCAAGAACTCGTGGACAATGAATACAACGGAGAGAACAGAGTAGCATACTAGCTGCAACCGAGGGAAAGTTTCTGAAAAAACTCAGTAAATAGTTTAATTTTCCGAACTATGGCCGTTACATTTGCATAATGCTGAAAAATTGAAGTCAAAGGAAATAGTATAAGCCCTTGTTCAGCTGTACATTATGTGTAACATTTTTAGTGTATTATTCACTTACGGAGCACAAAAGAAGTTCGTCAAACATATCAGTTTCTTTGGAGGTAAAGGTGATATCAAGCAGATATCCACAGTTCCATACACAGCAAAGAAGGGGGGGAAAAAAAAAATTAAAAAGACTATGTTGATGAGATTTGCGCAATTGTCAAGGACTGATCAGTCAAATTCCGAACCGACAGCAGAATCTTAAGTTGGTTGTCCTTATGACAGTAAACCATCTAGTGGAACTGCTTGCCTTTACTTTCAGCGTATGCTCAAGCTCCTGCATAGTCTCCATGAAAAGTTATTCTTGAAATTTAAAATCATTAAGGGAAAAAAAAAAAGATGAAAAAGATATTGTGATAACGACCCCAACATACCTCATGTTCAATTAATTACCAACTCCAGTGACGCAATAACGACTCACAAACTAAATGTTCATTCAGCAAAAACACAAAGTTGTTTTTCCTTTGCGAAATGCCTCATCTACATCATAGGAAGAGTTGAAGCCTTATAATTAGAATTCCAAAGAATTGGTATATAATACACAGCAACAGAACGCAGGGAAGCGGGTAAAGACAGAACTAGGAGACCAGAAAAAGGCTAATCAAACTTCTATGGTCAAATTATGAAACTAACCTTGTCTTCTGGTTGGAAAGAAATCAATCTATTTTCTTTTAAGCCCTTATACCAAAGAATAATAACATCAACACACAGAAAAACCAAAATTGAAGAGCGCTAATCAGAAAAAAAAAATATTGTTAAAATACTAGGAGAACCTTCGTAATATAAAGGTAGGAAAGGGCAACTTCATCTGAGATCCATTGCTTGGCTGTAGTTCAGACGCAAGAGACAGCTGGAAGACAATAAATAGACATAAAAGAAGGGAGTGCACTAACAAAAATAAGCCATGCTGTTTAAACAATAAGATACTTCAACTGCATTATTAAGTTACCATATAATGTTAAATGTAAATACAAAGAGCAAGATGAAAGAGAGCATAACTGAAATATATTTATTAAGGTTTACCTTACTAAAAAGTTCTATGGGTGGATTTTGCTGAGCCCTCTTTTCAGTATGGAAACTAAATTCCTACGAGAGACAAAACAATATTCATATCAAATAAATTCAGCCAACAACCAATTTATAACAAAGAGACTAAGTTCTTCTATCCAGTACCATTGGCACTGTAGTTTCCTTCTTGATGTTTCGGGAAACAGCAATATCTCCTATCTGCAAACAGGGAATTAGATACACCTTGGATAGAAACCATTGATACCTAGCCCAAGGAAGCAAAGAATACATTTACATAATTTGTTGTTTACCTTCATATTCAAAGGACGAGCTTCGCGGTTGTACTTTGTGTCACAGGCATCCATGGCACTTGGTCTAAGCAATGCAGGAAACTTCCAAAGTCATCATTTCTTGGATTTAATACTATGGTACCCATTTGCAGAACAAATTAGCACAAAATAAATGCATGCTCAAATAGATACCTATATGTATATATTCTGCAGAAGTACATCCCTAAGATAGTTAAAGTATGAAACAGTTACTACAGTCTCTAGATAGTTAAAATAAAAAACATTAACCTTGTGGTTTCTCCAGTTCTGATACCATTAGCCAAACTTATACAAGATTTCTCAGACACCTGAGACAACATAAGTCTTCCAAAAGTAACAAAATGGTTTGATTAAAAGCTCAAAGTAAGATGATACATAAATATATCAATGCGTAACCTTATCGGCATCATTGGTTACGAATGAAGAGGATGATACAGCTGATGAGAGTTGCACAGCCCTTTCTGATGTCTTCAGATGAAATTCCTGTGAAGATATGAGACAGCAATCAGAGCTACAAATGGAATGCACGAAACCTCATTTTGCTAAAAAAATCATTGCTTCTCATGATGCTTCCACAAAATGCCATTATCCTGAAACAAGCAAGAAACTAAAGTCCTTTACTTGAAACTCTGGCAACTTTGGAACACTCTTCTTTGGAAGAGGCAATGAAGGCGCCTTGAGGATCTGCAAATTATAAATACATATTTGTGAGAGAAGTAAAAAATAACCAACTTTAAAGAATCCATTTTGTCACATCATAAGTACCAACTTTTCCATTCAATGGGCGTGCTTTGAATCTATGCATGATAGATGTAACATGCTCTTGTTCTCTACCATTCTTAGGCCTGGAATGAAAACATCATTGCACCAGCAGCTTATTGACAATAGTTTTACTCTACCTCAACAGATAAAGAAATAGTGACCAGAAACTAACAGTATTCTTTGAGCCCTCTGAGCGGTCCGAAGCTCAGGTTCCCTTGGAATGGTGAGATTTGGCTTTGTATTGATGATATTTCTACCTGCAGTTCCATCCTGCATAAGCAGGAAAAAAAAGCTCGTAAATTTCAGATGCAAGACAACTTAAGATCCAAAAGCATTTTAAAAATCTAGATATAAGGAGGGTAAACCTTTCTAGGTGCCTTGTGGACCAAGGTAATTTGCCGCTTCACCTCATCCAACTGCGTGCCAAACAAAAGTTAAGCCCAGACCAGAAGCTTAATTGATAAATTATGTGACTCAACCACTAATATAGAAATTAATGATTTAAGTGTAGAATACCAAAGTCTCAAGTCTAAAGTGGAGATGAAAAAGTGAATATAGAGGCCAACTAGGAGAACTGATCTATGCAAGATACACTCAGTTTTATATGTTCATATCTGAAAAACACACCCAAAAGCACCTCATGATGACATGCACTCATGGAGCTATTTGTTTCCAATTTGTAAACATTAAAAGCAAAGGTTCTTTCAACAATATAAAAACCACTTCTCTATTGCACTTAAAAAACCCAGCATGTTGAAAACGAATTGCTGCCATGAGAAACTCTCCGAAGTATGAGCAAGCATAGTGGTGGCATGGGAAATTTTACAAACTGGTGTACCTTACGTGAGAAACCTCCTTCTAGCTTCTGCCTCTTGGCAGCTTGACTCTCAACCACAGAAGAGTGACCTAAGCTTCTGTCACTGTTTAGCACCTGTAGCTTCTTAAATCTATAATAGAAAAACAAATAGAAAGATCAAAACTGCAAGATTTCGGTATAGGAGCTTTCACAGATAAATTATTCCTCTTAATGAAACTAGGATGCTTTTAAATTACAAGGAATAAGAAATTAAGACCGTTGAAACCAAAAGTAACAATTTGCGAGAGGCGCGAGTCTTTTTCTCTTTGAGAAAGACTAGATCATGAGACTAGAATAAGAAAGTCGATATAGCATTTTCAGGAATTACGTGGGTGTAGGGTGCCAATTTTGTTTCGCTAACTGACTAGCAGTAGGTTTCATAAGAGTCGAGCTCCTTGGAGTAAACAGTTTCATGATGTTAGATTTAGCTTTTGGGTTATCACCACGCATATGATTGAAAGTTGTTGAGCCTGATGAAGGGAAAGGGAAAAAAAAAATGAGCAAAACATACATTTATAGTGGCAAAAGCAAATAAATGGGCACACATCTGCAAAGTACACAGACTTCAGACTATTTGCGGTTAACCAAATATGCTTGTGATAAACAATAAGAAAACAATGTCTCTGAATGCAGAGACAAGAAAAAACAAAACCCTAAAACCACTTTGCAGAAGTGTGACAATCACCTGTAGTTAACTGAAAAGGTTGATACAGAGCCTTTTGTAAAACTCTGTGTATATTGATGAAGATCCCTCTGTTAGATTCTTCATAGCCTAAAAACAATTTTCAAAGAAAACTAATAATATCAATACATCCCAGTTTTCAAACTTGCCAAAAAAGAATCATCCTTTTTTATTCATTCTTAAGGGTGAACTATCCTTCCTTTGAATCAAAAGTTTAACCAACAAATATAAAACAGACAACACTCAAGTTCAAGCTTCGTATAATTTCCAGCAGAAGCACAAGCTTTTGCCTCAAAGACTCTCCCTTAATTCCTGAAGCAAGCTCCACGTCTTTTCAATATCAACTAAATATAGCATTTGGTCTTAAAATTTACATCGAAAGCAAGTTCAATGAAACAGACACCATATATAAGTTGCAAAATTTGGCTAATTATACCTCTCTTAGTGGCATCCACCGACGAAAATTCCAAGGCCATCACATTTTCCGAATCATTTTCATGTAATGTGCTAATATCGTCCACTTCTTTACACTTTGGAGATGTAGTCACGTTCTCCAAGAGACTCTCCTCGCCTAAAACTGACTTCGTCACAAAAGCTACAACCCCCCACCCCCAAAAAAAATTAAAAGATGTAAATATGTTTACCAAGAAAGATTGAAGTTAAAAAAAAAAAAAGGCCAAAAAGTAAAAGGACATTTTTTAACAATAAAGACTCCAAAATCTTGAAGTAAAAGAAAGATAAGCAAAGGCAATTGTTGATAATAACTCGAAGAAAGAAAGTCAAGTCATCTTTACGGCTTAGGCTTCAATTAAAGAAGAAGATACTAAACAAATACATATATATATATATATTAATGATAAAAGATTCTTGCTTTAAACAAACAATATTAAGTTAAAGAAACTTACGAGAGGGAGGATGACTCGGCGCCAACTCGAACCAAAGCTCAGCATCTCTAGCCTCTGCTGGGGACTCCTCGCGCGTGAAATCGAAGAACTGAGCCACATCAAACTCATAATCAAGATCAATCTCTCTTACCTCGAATACTGGTTCTATCTCCATCTCCATATCTATCTCTCTCACTTTCTCCGTCCAAAACTCACTCCCCTTCTCTCTCTACAATGCCTCTCTAACTTCACCTGAACCAACAACAACTAAACTCCGCCGCCATTTGCAGCGATAATTCGAAATTGGTTTTCGCTGAGAGACCCTATAAATCTTGGAAACGGCGATGACTACGCTTGAGCAAAAACATAAAAACGAAGAAGAAAGGACAACATCCACAGAGTAAGGTAGAAGCTACAGCAGCCGAACTCTGGGACTGAGGTATTCTTGATGTTGATTTTGTTTCATGGCGCCGAGGCTTTGTAACGATCCGAAATTTAAATTTCTGGGCTGAAAATTATTCTAAAACAAAACAAAAATCAATATGAATATAAGGCGGTTTATAAAATTTTATAGACGACAGTACCCTTGCTCTTTCATGAAAATTTTGATACCTGGCATTGGGGGTTTAATCTAGCCAAAGATGGCAGTCAGGCAGCATGAAATTTGAATTTCAAAAGTTAATTTGTGCCTATTAAGCTTCAAGTTTAAAATTTAATTTTAATTTAAGATAAAAATTAAATTAATTAAAATTAACTAATAATTTTAACTTTAATTATTAAATTAAAAATTAAAAATTTTTAATATTTATTAAAAATAAAAAATTCAACTAACGTTACTGTAATCAAGCAATAAAAACACTAAAATTTGAATAACTCAAATTATTTTTACTTTATGAACCTGATGATAGACAAGATTATACTGCACGCTGGAATGGAAAGTCTTGTTGGGAAGTTCTGCGGAGAGGGTAAAAGAGTCAATAGGTGAATTTTTTTTTGAGAAATTGAGTTGTCCGTGAAGTGAGGAACAGAGGTATTGGGGTTCGAGCGCAGGGTTTCGGGTGGCGAGATCAGGTCGACGGGACTCTGAAATTTAGGCGCGAGTTGCATTTGCCAGTGGGATTTGATCATAATTGCGATATTGCCCCCTGACGGTTTTATTCGTTTGTGAGGGATGGAAAAAAACAAAGGGTGGGAAAAGTGGGGGCCAAATATGGGAAGGGTAAAAAGGGTATTTAAAGATAGTCCTAAATCTTTTTGGTTTGATTGTAAATATCTTTTTAGTTTAGGACCTGACGTTACACCGAAAAATGTGATTTTTTTTCTAAATTTTTTTTAAAATTAGAGTAAAAATTATTTAATAAAAATATGTAATTTTTAAGATTATATGAGTAAAAATAAATAATTTGTTAATGTTATGTAATTTTAAGAATTAAAAGATATTGTTATTTTAGATTTTATATTATTTTTTAATTTAATTAATACCATTTTACTTAAAACTTTTGTTTTAGCTGTTTATAATAAATTACAAATATCTGCATTAATTTTGAAAAAAAATAGATAAAAATATTAAATAAGTGGTTGTTAAAAAGGATATATCTTTTAAAATTTAAGGGATCTTTCTAAAATGTAAAAGTAAATAAATAGCTTTTATGATTTTAAAGCAATTTTTAATTAAATTGACATTTGGTTTATTTGTAACATTAACTTTTATAAAAATTTAATTTAATAAAATTATACATTTATTTTGTGCACTATTTTTGAATGATACATGAAAATAATTAACAGTCAATTTTTAAAATATATAATTATTAAAATAAATAAATATTTTTTTAAAAAAATATATTATAAAAAATTAAATATACATTGATCATTTTTATTTAATAATTAAATATTATAATTTATTTAAATCTTATATTTTTCGATTGAACTAATATCAATCGACTCTTGAGGCAAATTAACTCTTAACAATATTATAGTAAGCAATAAAGTTGTTGCGATGGTAAAACTCATGTCTCAACTTGGAAAGATAATTGGATGTTGTGAGATTTGATACATCTATTTATATTTTATAATTAACCAATGATATTGAAGGGGGAGATTATAATTCTATTTTATTTATTTTAAGGTTAGGTATATTGAAGTTTTTCGATAGAATTCATTGACCGATTTAAATTTTAAAAAAGAAAACTAATGAGAAACATTGGATACTCTGAAATTTTACAGTGCCAAGTTTTCAAAATAATAATAGAAGTAAAAGGTAAGGAGTTGTCAAACTGTCATTTTCGTGCAGAAACAGCATATAGTTTTTACATGTAATTAAGCAATGCAATGAATTCTGGATTTGTCTTTTGTCCCCTTCCCATGGGTTACTAAATCTTATGCTTCCTCTCTCACGTAAAATACTATATCCCTCAAAAGAGAAAATATATATATATATATATATATATACTTTAAGAAATAAAATAAATAAAGTATTCGATGAAAAGGCCATTGATTTTCACTTGGACACTTTAGACTTTTTCTTACAAAAAATTGTTTTGGGCCTTTTTTGAACAAAATTCAGTCCTAGAAATATGAGTTATGTGTCTTTGCCTTTAGAATGTTATAATTGCCTGGTAGTTGAATATTAACTTCAGGGGCTTTTCTTTTTTGGGTCAAAAAGACAAACGTCCCATTACTTAACAAAATAAATGTTTTTCATTGATGTCAACTTGTACTATAATTTCGCATTGAATGCTTTGCTCGTGTCGTCTGTCAGAGGGTTTTACATTGGATTCGCTTTCAATATTTTCTCCCAACCATATGTGAGAACTAGCGACAAGGTAATGTTTTGCTTTCCTGCATCATTCTTTGACCCTTTATTCAACTTCGAAACACACAACTCAGTAATTCAGCGACTTACCTCTCAATTCAAAGATTCATTTGTCTTTTTTTTCGTTTTTTTTCCTTTTTGGGGGTGGGTTTCGATATTTTGGAATTCATATTACATTCATCCTTAATCAGGATAATTCAGAGTTAATCGTTCAGCCATTAGCAACGAATATAGCCCCATTGTTTTCTTATATTAGACTTCTTGGTCATCGGTCTCGAGAGTCGATTCTCAAATTACCAATGGTAGCTCCTCCAGTCCTCCTAGTCTAATAGGTCCTTGGTCTTTGCTTGAAACTTTTATGTCTTGTCATGGAGAAATTAAGTTGTTTCCTTCAACCCTCCATGGATAGTGCTGAACTGCTGACTGCTGGTGCTACCCCTGCAAGTGGGAGATTCTTAGCTTCGGTTTAGCAGCTGCTGGCATTGCATTTCTCGTTCACCACCATATTTATCCTGGTAATCTTTTTCTCCACCATTTTTTACTGTTTTCATTCTGGTAAGTTGATAACCGTGTAATTTCATATTGTTTAATGTTACTCTAATCGTCACTCGCATCTGTTAAAAGAATTTGCACATTTCAGTAACTATTCATGCTATGCGTGCAAAGAGAGCAGAAGATGTATTAGGAGACCGAACGCCAAACACTGCCAAACTATACAGCATGCACGCTCAAATGCATGGGATTTGAAGGGGGGAAAAAATCTAGGTGTAGTTTATCGTAAAACATGGTCCAAAAGAGGCAAGATTGTTACGGTTTCATCATGTTATTGAGGTCCTTGAAAACATGCTAGAACATCAGTCTTCCATCCTTGATACTTTGACAAAGATTGAAGGTTAAGCAAACAGAAGAAAGCATCCTTGTCCCACCATTTAAGGTTGAAACCGGATTCCACAACAGAAAAAGTGCCTCAATTCTTATATATGAACATTTCTTTATTTGGCAGAGGCTCGCACCCAAGGTTAACAAATAGAAAAGGAACAATGGTGAAGCAAGTTCATATGAAATCCGATATAATAATAGAGATCACTGAACAGTTCAAAATCATCAACAACACCATTCTACAAAATATAATATATAGAAAGTCAACAATAAAATGACATTGAATTATGTACATAATGTCAGCAATTTTGCCTTGGTCCTCTTTAACTTTCATAGAACAGATAGAAGTTTCATTCATATACAAAGCTCAATTATGTGCGTGTGCGTGTGCGTGTGCGTGTGTGTGTGTGTGAGAGAGAGAGAGAGAGAGAGAGAGCAAAGAACAAAATTCTTCCAATTAATGGAAGAAAGAAACAGCCTTTCTATATCATGTTATGTTTGTCCTGGTTGCCCCTGTGTCATTCCTTTACAATGTCACATAGGGCCCTTCAATGGATGAAGTTGTTCAACAAATAAAAACTTCATCCAGCCCTATAAACGTGTCTTAACATGAGATATAGACACCTAGCTCCGATAGAGATTGCACTTTTTTTTTTTCTGTAAACCAAACTACAGCTTACAGCAATACTAATTCTTCTTCTCTCTGCAATATTCTTAGCTGCCTCTTTGCATAAACCGTGAAAACAATTGTTGTCAACAGCGTTAAAAGGAAACCACCAACATTTAACAAAATCTGTGCAGCTGACAGGCCATGTCGCTCATGTGAAGCATCTGCCAAAGTTTGTATGAGGATCCCACTGCAATAGTCAATATGTTAATAAGTTCAGGAGGTATGGAAATTATATTGCATTGACTACGCATGATGCCATTAAGCAACATCTATGATAGGAAACGTATAGAAAAGAATGGATAGCAGAACAACCTAAAAATTATGAACCAGTAACTACCCAAATATACAGCTCATACATTTTGCATGTATCATTTTTTAGGTTTATATATTTGATAGGATTATATTCTACGCCTAAGAGACATGGACGCAAACACAATCACATATATTGTGATAATAAAAAATCATATGCATATGTAAACACAAGCTCAAGATTAAATTTAAAAATAGTGTAGGAAGGAGAGAGAGAGATCTTACGTGTATATGGCAACAAAAATTTCTGGCACCATTCCTATCAAAGATCCCAAGATATAAGGACCATACTTAACATGCGTTGCAACTGCACAGTAATTATATAACAAATATGGGAATGGAGAGATCCTGATTAATGTTACAACTTTAAACTGATGAAACCAATTTCCTTCACCAGCTGCTCTTAGAACAGCAGCTTTCTTAGGATATTTTTCTAACCAGCCCTGCATAAAAATGGAAAAAGTTGAATATCGCAAAACACAGCAATAGCACACAGGCCAACACACACACTGATAGAATCAGAGAGGACATTGAATAAAGGGTAAACAATAAAATCTTAGGATAAGGCACACACTTGAATTCTGTGAAGGAAAAGAGAGCCAATAAAGAATGGAAGTGATACACCCACAGCAGCCGCAGATATGATTAGAAGAAATCCGAAACCATAACCAAATGTCATCCCAGCCACCCACATAGACGGTGTAGACGGTAGAAGTATTGTAGGGAATAATGCCACAGAAGCAAAGACTAGAACTGCCAGCATTGGAGTACTAAAAGTTGCCATCTCCCAATTTATTATAGGCATTAGCTCCTGCAGTCATCATGTCATTAGTCAAGTCCAGTTAGAAAGTGCAAAGATACCCTAGAAGAGATAAATGAACAAACTCCAGTAGTCTCTAGAAACAAAACATCACCTTAACCGAAGTTTCCATAAAGATCATGGAAAGGAATTACAAATTATCACTAACATCAACAATTTTGGGTAAACACTGCACCTAAAAAATGAATCAAATCTAAGTGGACATTAGATATATTTTATAACTTGGTTGGAAAAACGAAGTTGCATGGCTAATGATTACACAAATTAGATACATATCCCAGGAAGTAAAAGTTAGCGCTTATTCCGTTATAGAGTAGTCAATCAATAGGTGCCAGTTTTGGACTAAAAACATAAACACATATCAGTTATTCCCAATTTCTCAAACCATAAGCTATTCCCATATAAAGATCACTATGTTGCTTTGTTGACTGGATTATTTATTAGACAACATGCAGAAATCACAGAAGAATATCATAACCAACGAATGTGCAAGAATCACTAACCCCATATCAGCCTTCAAATTCAAGGACATTGCACTTAAACAATTGAATAAGAGTGCAAAACCCAAGTTGACGAAAAAAGGAAAGAAACACATCCTTCAATCGACAGTTTAATATAATGCAATCACTAAAACCCAACCAAAAAAATCCAAAATTCGACTAAAAATAACTATCTTTTATCCTTTTTGAATTAAAAAAAAAAAGAAAGGAAAAAATCCCTAAAATAAACACAACCGATTACCAACAATCTACATAGATCAGAAGGCATCAAAGAAATATTTTAAAAAAATTTACTTAAGCAAGGCTATGCAAATTGCAAACATCAGGAAACTCCAACAAAGGCGAGAAATTGGGGGAAAAAAACGACCTTATCCATGAAAAATGGGCCAACCCATTTGAGGAAAACAACAACCAATAACCCTGCAAAGGTAAGCAAAATTCCCAACTTAATCCAAAACCAAATAGACCTTCTCCGTACACAAGAAAAAGCTGGCTCCTTTAGCAACGAATCCTTCTCTTCTGCTTCACATTCCTCCAATAATCTCTTTCTCAAATTCACCCTTTTGCCATTAACATCATCGTCATCACCCTCAACGCTTAGCTTCAGCTCTGGTACCACCTCTCCCCCCTCATCATTATTGATATCCTCGGAAAAAGTCATTGAATTTTGGAACAAGAACCCTAATTTCCTGTTTGGTTCCTGAGAAAATTAGAGACAAAATGTGTGAGGGGGGGTGATAGATGGAAGAGAAGGTGAAGAAGGAGACAGGTAGATGAATTGAAAGCAAGGAAGAGAATCAATCTACCAAAGCAAGCAAACCTAAAGAAAGAAACGTCTGATTTTTGTTTTTTGATTAATTAATTAAAAAGAAAACCTCCCGAACGATACGTCGATGGACAAATTTGGGAATTGCATTGCTTTCGTGGAGGGTTGTAATTTAAGGTACGGCTATTGGAAGCAACGATGTCGTTTCCTAAGTGGTTCTGAAGCACACGGGGAGAAATGGGTATTCCTGGGAGAGTGACAGGTTTGCTTACATGTTGATGACACTTGGCTCAGGAACTGAGTTCATTAGCGAGTTGAAACTCGGGATGTCATCTCAGCACTCAACACGGAGCTGACTCATTCCCTCCTTGACGATAAATGCTAGTAATAATTGGAGGAGATGCTGTGACGGTAAATAATGGTGCGCCGGATTTGGAAGACGGTGCAATCACAATCGGACACGTGTACAAAAGGGCACGTTGCACTACGGAATAGGCATGACAATCTATACAGTAACATTATATTCCATAATAATTAATATATAAATATTTACATAAATTTTAAAATATTTATATTTATGGTGTAAGCAAAAGGAGATATTTAGAAGCAGTGAAGGAGGAGAGATGGCACTATGCTCGCAGCTCCAAGCAAGGGAATCAAAGATGGAATGTTCTGGCAAGAATATATTCCAAACACAAGAATACTTAATAGGTTTGCCTTTGAAGCTTCAAATTTGTTATGCACCAAATCGATAAAGTTTTATCTGATTAAGTAACATAACCCTCAAGCTCAAACCAACAAGTTAATCAGAAAAACTAGTGGATATTAAATTTCATGATTTTAAACAAATACAAATATAATATGTTTAATAAAAAATTAATATAAAAACATTATAAAAATATTTAAATATGATTTACCTAATACATATTATATTTATGTTTAAGATTTTAATACATTTAATAATTATATTTTATTTATATTTTCATGGTTAAAATGAAAAAAATAAAAAAATGACACATAAACATGAATTGCTAAATCTAAGTTGTTCATTATTATAGACCATTGGGCATTTTTTATTGGAGCCCCAACTAATCTATTTTTAATATATAGTATTAGGCATAAACATAGGAACAGGTTCAGAACATATCTAATTTCAATAGTAAGTTGGATTTCCAAAGTTATTGCTTGATATTTGCTTCACGAAAGCTGTTCTATTCCTGGATGAATTAAGCAGTTTAATTGGTCTTTTCTTAGGAACCAAGGTTTTGGTCTGTTTTGGGAAGACTTTAATGTATGCAGGCAAAGCCTTTTAGAATCATTTTCTTTCAGGTAAATCTAAGCCATTCGGATACTTCGCAGGCTTCAGCTCAATTCATAGTTTATACGTTACGAGAGGATATAGAAGAACATTGCAAGATTTCAAATGCAGTTGATGAAGTTTTATTCTTTCTACCAAATTACAAATATGAATTTCTGATAAAAGAAAAAGAAAAAAATGGTTTAACTGAACTATATATGAAACAAATCATCATCAAAATCTGGTACTTGGGCCCAAAAATTAACAAGGCAATGTTCCTCCAATGGCAACAGTGAGGCAGAGTCCAGACCTTCCACCAGGCGCCGATTTAGGCTCTGCCTATGCTTGGTTAGTGAGTACACTCTTTTGAACTTCATTTCATCAATGAGATTAAATAGTTCTGCTCGGCCTGACTCAGACCCGGATTCGGCTACGACATCAACCATATTTTTCCATTCTGGTTTTGGAAAGTTATGACCTTGCTCCTCCAATTGGAGCATCCTGACAACCTTGTTCCGGACCTTGCGATACACGTCTACATGCGTTGCCTTCAACATCCCCACGTATTCACTATGCGGAACAATCACCACTTTCTCGACTGTCACAAGCAAAACCAGTCCCTTGCCTTTTGAGACTCTGATCCCATCCGCCATGGCACATGCAGCATCCAAGATGAGGGTTACGATTTTGTGATGGCTTTCCAGCGGGAAAGATTCTTTGTCCCAACGAGAATTTTTTTTTTCCCCAAAACAACCTGTCTAATACGAAAGGAATTTTCATGAATTTCAACATCTGATACATATAACTCCGCGGTTGGACCGACGAAAAATTACCACCACATGTCAACAAGTCAGTTGGAAGATGAAAGATACTCCATGAATCATACTCCTTAAAGTTGGTCGGAATACTTGCATCTGTTCCGTCCGGAACATATTTGATTCTGACATTGCCTTGGAACTTTAATTCAGGAAACCGCAAAGGTGCATCATCTCTTTGATATTTGTTTGGCTCAACAGAGACAAAGACCTTGTAATCATGACCTGGAGAACCGGCCTTGATCGCCATTGACACGAAAAGAGAATTTGGGCATTGTTTCTTGATGTCGAAGGAACAGGTGTGCTCCCAAACCTCGTATTTATAAGTGTTAGAACCTACTTTTTTCACCTAATTGTAATTGAATTAGGGTTTCCCTTTTATTTTTATTTAACCGACATAGCCAATAAGAGAAAAAGAAAATTAGGCTTTGGTGTTGGTTTAATGAAATTAAATTACATGCTCGCATTGCAAGACACAACCAATGGAATTGAGATTATTAAAAGATGGATTCAAATTTTCCGAATTCTTCCAACAGGTTTAAATTTCTAATTTATCAACATTCAAACAAGTATTAGAATTTCTTATAATAGAAACTTAAACAAAAACAATAATAAACCAATTAAAAAGTTAAAACCAAATTCGAAACACAAGCAGCTTGCTTTTTGCTAGTAACTATTATCATAAAACTATGTTGTTGGCAATTTGAATCGACACACTGGACACATATGACTTATCTTCAGCCATTGAACAATGCAATCTCCATGGAACACATGAGAGCAAGGCATGCGAATAACTTCGGAACCGATTACCATCTCTTCCATACACACTGAACATCTTTCTTCTGAATTTGAATCATTAGATATCGTCACCTTCTCCAAGGCTTGAATGGATGTCGAAGCTGCAGGCACCAACTTAAGCACCCCTAATTCTGTTGACTCAACTCTAGCACGTTCTATTACTAAATCCAAAGCGTTCCTTATTGAATTACCAAGTCCCGCTTGTCTGATAACTTTAGCCATTTCTTCCCAATCCGATTGTCGAAAGTTCCAACCTTGAGCCTGCAATCGAATCATGTCTTCAACCTGACGAAGGATCTCTTGCTCTTTCTTTGCTTTGAGCAATGCCAGATATTCATCATGCGGCACGACCACTTCTTTTTTGATCATGACAAGCAGAAACAATTTCTTGCGCCCTGATTCACGGGCTGCACTGATCATATTATAACAAACATCCAACATCGAGGTTATAACACCATCTATTGACATTAAAGGGATCGATTCTTTGTCATAAACCTGTTTTTTCCAGTGTAAATTTGTCAATGAGAATGGGATTTTAGCATCGACCAACAAACAAGATATAAAATCGCTTGTCAGTTCATTGGCTGGATGCTCAACCTCATGCCATGAATCATGTTTTGGAATATAGCTCCGAATAGATTTGTCTGATTTATTCGATATGTAACTCATCTTGACGTTACACTTGAACGTGATTGAAGGAAATTCCAAAAATTGATCATCCTTGAAAACATTGTATGGTGTTGCAGAAACGTAAATCTTGTACTGATGGTTTGAATTGGAGAGTGCCATTTGTAGCTTCAGAAGAAATTGAAAATTTAGGAAAATAGAAAGATAGATTATACGTAAGAAATTGTTACTGACCCTCCTTTTTATAAGGATTCTAGTTGGTTTTCGAGTAGGAATTGAGTTTTCCTACTTGCATTAGTATTTGAATTTCCTTCCCCTTTTTAACTTCGAAAGGCTCACGTTTTTTTAATTACTTATTAGTACTATTATATTTTAATTAGGCAGCCTCTCCTTGAATTAACCTTTCTAGGCTGAATTAGAAAAGGGAAACTTTTAAAGTATTTCCCTTACGTTACCGGATATTGTTATTTGATTCAAAGAGTTATCTTTCTTTTCGATATGCTATAATATTTTTATATGACACCTAATACTAAAAGGTCAAAACTTTATAAAGGTGGTTTGATACCCAAATTCTAACTTTGTTAGTAGACCTGATAAATATTAGTTAAGATTAAACGAATATCATATAAAAAATAATAAAAATATGATACGATATTAATGTATGAATCAAAATTTGTATAATATGAATCATTAATAGATTAAGATTTATATAAATATAAAATACTTTAAATATAATTATGAAATGATAAAATTCATAAACATAATGGATTATATAAATTGCAAACCTAATACTTAAGTATGATTTTTCTACTTTTCATTGCAGTGGCGCTCTAGATTAAAATATTGTAGTAATCTATTTACTTGTAGAGATTGCCACTGATTAATTTGAGCCAAATTGATAGTGGTTCTTGTGTATGTGTTGTTTCATATGGTTAAACAAAGGAAGGGTTATATGGTGGAGATTTTGAAGCAATCGAATTCCATTCTGCATCATGTAGCTTATTCTTTCTGTTAAAATAATAAATTAGTTAACTTATTTAGCATAAATTTAATATGTCAACTAGTAATTGATTTCTATTTCCTTATTTGGTTTAACTTAATTATTTCTATTTCCTAATTTAGTTTAGGTCAACTATTCCTATTTCCTTATTAAACTTAGCTCCTTATACATAAATACCCACTTGTACTAATACTTTTAAACATAACAATA
>JAQSVH010000006.1:920200-931384 GCA_029448705.1 Adansonia digitata | reverse complement strand
TGCTTCTTCTCCAGTTTTATCTAAAGCAATAAACTCAGATTCCATCATGGATCTGGCTATGCACGTTTGTTTAGAAGTTTTCCAAGACACTGCAGCTTCTCCAATAACAAAGACAAATTCGCTAGTGGATTTCGAGTCTTTAGTATCCGATATCCAATTTGAATCACTATATCCTTCCAGTACAGCTAGATATCTCGTGTAGTGCAGTCCATAATTTGAGGTGTATCTCAAATACCTGAGTACTCTCACGATTGCTTTCCAGTGATCTTGTCCCGGATTACTTGTAAATCTACTCAGTTTGCTTACTGAATAGGCTACGTCTGGTCTTGTACAATTCATCAAATACATTAAGCTACCAATTATACGTGAATACTCAACCTGAGATATTGCGTCATCAGTATTTTTCCTTAGATGTAAATTTACACCTACAGGTGTTTTGGCCATATTGGTATCATTCTTATTAAACCTCTCAAGGATCTTGTTTACATAATGATTTGAGTTAATACCAAGCCATCTTGTGATTTAGAAATTTTAATTCCTAAAATCACATCTGCTACACCCATGTCTTTCATATTAAACTTACTGGTCAACCATGATTTGGTAGCTTTAATAATCTCATCATTATTGCCTAAGATCAATATATCATCTATGTATAGACAAACAATGATATATCTTTTATCCGTTTACACATTTATCGCATTCATTAATGCGAAACCCTTGTGGCAACATTATTTTGTCAAATTTTTGATGCCATTGTTTCGGTGCTTGCTTTAAACCATATAGTGATTTAACAAGCCTACACACATTCTTTTCCTGACTTGGAACTATAAACCCTTCGGGTTGTTCCATATAGATTTCTTCATCTAATTCTCTATTTAGGAAAGCAATATTAACATCCATTTGGTGTATTTCAAGATCGTTAAGAGCTGCAATAGCTACTAACATTCGAATGGATGTTATCCTCGTAACTGGTGAGTATGTATTGAAGTAATCAAGCCCTTCCTTAGCTTGTACCCTTTTATTATAAGCCGGGCTTTATACTTGTCTATAGATCTATCTGCCTTCATCTTCTTTTTAAATATCCATTTGGATCCTAACGGCTTATGCCCTTGAAGAAAATCCACTAGTTCCTATGTATGATTTTGCGTGATAGATTCTATTTCATTGTTAACGGCTTTTTTCCAGAATGGTGCTTCTGGAGATGACATAACCTCTTTAAATGTTTGAGATTCATTTTCTAACAAATACATTAGAAAATCTGGACCATAAGTAGTTGGTACTTTAGTCTGTTTACTCTTTCGAGGTTTTGTTTGTTCCTCCTCATCCACTTATGGATCACTACTTAAGTCCTCATGGGTTCTTTTCGTAGTCTTATTTTTTTGTATTCTCTTGTAGGGAAATACATCTTCAAAAAATGGAGCATTCCTCGATTCAATAATCGTATTAACATGAATCTCAAGAATATCCAGCTTATACACAAGAAAACGATAAGCCGCACTATTATTTGCATATCCAATGAATATGCAATCGATAGTCTTAGGTTCGATCTTGACCTTTTTAGGTGAAGGAATCGCTACCTTAGCAAGACACTCCTACACTTTCATGTATTTATAGGAAGGTTTTCGACCCTTTCATAACTCATACGGTGTCCTGTTTGATTTCTTATAAGGTATTTTATTTAATATATAGTTGGCTGTTAAAATAGCCTCCCCCTACAAGTTTTGTGGTAACCCCGAGCTTATCAACAAAGCATTCATCATATCTTTCAATGTACAATTTTTGCGTTCAATAATACCATTTTGTTGAGTTGAATAAGGAGCGGTGGTTTGATGGATAATTCCATGTTCTGCGCAGAACTCATTAAACGATGCATCGTATTGACCACCTCTATCACTTCTTATTTCCTTAGTCCTCTTGCTTAGTTGATTTTCAACATCATTTTTAAAGAGTTTAAAGGCTTTTAAGGCCTTATCTTTGCTTCTTAGCAAATAGACGTAACAATACCTCGTGCAATCATCCATAAAAGTAATAAAATACTTTTTACCACCTCTAGTTTGCATGAACTTTAAGTCACAGATATCTGTGTGAATTAGATCTAGAGGTTCACTTTGTTTTTCTATTGAATAGAAAGGAGCCTTAGCAAATTTTGGATTCCACACAAGTCTCACACTTGTAATTTTTATCAATTCCAATTTTTGGAAGCAAGTCCGAATTGTTAATCCTTTGCAAGGTCTTATAATTCACATGGCCTAATCTAGCATGCCATAAATTAGAAGACTCAAGCAAATAAGCTGAAGAACTCATTTTATTTCTCTTATCGTTCTTCGTTACAATACCCATTACGTTGAGCTTAAAAAGCCCATCATGTAGATAACCTCTACCTACAAACATCTCACTTTTAGTGAGTACAAATTGGTCAGACTCAAAGACCAACCTAAATCCCTTCATGCTCAGTAAAGAGCCGGATACCAAATTCTTATGAATTTCAGGAACATGAACCATATTATTCAAGGTTAGTTCTTTTTCGGAGGTCATTTTGAGCACCACCTTCCCACGGCCTTGTATTTTACTTACCAAAGAGTTTCCTATAAATAATTGCTCTTCATGAACAGTTTCTTTATACTCGAAAAAACTCTTTCTATCAGAACACACGTGACAAGTGGCATCGGTATCAACCCACCAAGTCATCGGGTTTTCCACCTATACATTTCTGTCACAATAGCCACAAGCTCAATCTTATTGTCAACATTTAGGTTGCCTTGAGCTTTTTTAATTTTGTTCTGACAACAATCTTTAGCACGGTGTCTGGGATTGTTCCATTTATTGACACCTGCTCTCTTATTGCCTTGGGAAAAATTGGAAAAAACTTGTTTCCTTGTTTGCAAATGTTCGATAATATTTACCTCAGCATTCATAGTTTGAACACCATCCTTCTTATCCAAATCAAGAATATCCTCCTCAATTCTTAATCGAATCATAGTTTTTGAGTCCACCATCCCAAAGTTAAAAAATCGACCATCTACAAATTTTTTCGTGTCGGCATCATCGATTTTGTACTTTTTTCCAATGACTCCTCTAACTCTCTTGCTATTTTTATCGGACTATGCACGTATAATGTGTTATCTAGTCCATTAAGGATATAACTTTTGCATAGAAAATTCGAATATTTTCATGCATCCACCGAGGCCACCTCGGTATTATTTGGTTTTCTTTTTTTAAAAATCGGGGCCTCCACCTGAGTCAGATCCGGAGTGATTAAATTAATCAACATCTCATCATGCCAACATTTGAAGTTCGCACTGTTGAACTTCTCGAGTTTCTCACTATGCATAGCATGTAGAGGTAATTGCGCTACAGGCACACTTGCATTACCAATAGTTGGTTCTACCATCTATTATCCAATGATAATAGGATCGACTTTAATTATAATTTTTTTTTCAAACTTGTTTTCAAACACAACTTAAATCGTATAGAACTTAAAAATTATATAATAAACCCGATCACAAAAAAAAATTTGAATGTGAATATAATTAATCACTAAACAATATGTAAATATGATAAATACGATTAAAAAAATCAATACTGAAAATTACAAAACATGTAGAAGCACTGAGCAAATATCAAGTAAACAAAGAAATTAAAAGTACTAATATATGTATATAAATATGGGCACATTCAACTTGTTTAACCTATAGCTATGTGCATGAAAGGTTCAAGCCATGCATTAGAGTCAATCAATAGTATACAGATTTGCAATTTTTTTTTAACCAGTACATATAACTAGAGCCGAAGTTGAACAAACCCAATATAATAAAGACTTAGTCAAACAGAATTGAAATGATCATATCACGCGAGATATGAATAGGCAGGACATAAATTCAAGTATAAAACAAATATATATAAGAAACTAACAAGGACTAGACGCGGCACATATTTAATAACCATGAAATATTTTTTAACAAATCAACCATCCATATAAATATGGCATTGCATAAACTCTAATAAAATATATTTTTTTCAGTAAAACAAAGGTAAAGAATCAAACTGATATGCCAATTAAACAAAAACTAGAGAAACACATAGTATACCAATATAAACTAGTATATTAAAATTTTCCTAGTATCAAAATAAATCAAATATGCAGTAATTGAAAAAGAAATTAACTCGTAAAATTATGAGAAAATAAACGTCTTAAGATTGTTAGCTTCAAGCTACTACAAAACGAACAAACGGTTAAAATGATATTGGAACAAATTAAATAATCTAATAAAAAAATCACGGAATAAATATACGTGTTGCTGAAAAATTTGAAACATCGAATGTTACACGATCGAGTCCAGGTTGAACCTCTAACCTTAAGATGTTTATTGCCTGCCACCAATGTGCTCGACAGTATTTGCAACACGTCTCCCAGGCCTCCTCGATCACTTTGCGATTGTTAGCACTTACAAGCGCAACACTACGAACCAAAGGTGATGAAATTTTCTCTCGGATGACTAGAGGAATAAAGAGGAATAGAAGAGAGGAAGATGATTTTTTGGTTGTGTGTTTCCTTCTCCAGTTTTACACCTATTTATAGGTGTTAAAACATAATCTAATAAGATTTAGAATAATAAAATCTTTTTAAAATTTAAATTTTAAATTTAGATTCTAAAAATTTAGATAATATCATAATTTTAATTTAAAAAGGATAAAAATCTTTTTAAAATTTTTAAATTTAAATTTTAAAAATTAGATTATAAAAATCTAAATAATATTAGAATTTAAATTCTAAAATTTAGATTTCAAATAAAAAATATCTTATCCAAACTAGATTCTTTTCTTCTTTAAGTGGGTATTGTGAGAACAATTTCTCATTTACCTTAAATATCAATCGTGCATCATATTTATGCATCATGTATATACTTAATTATCTTTATTGATATCCAACAGACTATTGCAAAGTTTAATTTCTGACGCATCTTGCCAAGACTTTCATTAACATTTTCCCTACTGGTGGAAGCGAATGGCAAATTTGCCTGTCTGATCCAAATTCCAAATGGAAGAGAATGGCATAATTTCTGACATGGTAATTAAAAGTTGCAAATGCTCAAGAGCTTAATTTTGAGCTGTTAAGGCTGACAACTGCATTGTCGTGCCAGAAACCAATGAGCCCCGATTCCTTTTTATAGGGCTCAGGCAACCATGATTGGGCTAAGTATATTCGGCATATTTCATTCATTATTGGTTGATAGATATTTTTTTAAAATAGAGATTAATAATGAAACATGTAAAGTATGAAATAATATTTAATCAAAATTCATATTATTCTTGACCATAAAAACACAATTTAGTATAAATATTTGTTGATTTCTCTCCTCACGTGACATCATTCTGTTACTCGGGTTGGGTCGTGCAAGCGAATAAACACATTATTCTTGACCATAATTAAACATTATGGCCCGATATTGCCAATTACATAGAAGGCAATGATACAAAAGAAATAAAACAGTGAAGTTACTTAATATAATGCTCGAGATTAGATGGTCTTGGTGTAGGAATAACAACTAAAGGCTTCATTTTCTTCATGATAATTCCAAATCTACCAGTCAAGTCATTATCTGCACCGTCGGCCAATTTCCAGTCAAAAGTATGCAGCAATGAGGCCAACGAGGAATATAGCATCCTCTCCCCCAGATTTACTCCTGCGCACATTCTCCTGCCGGAACCAAATGGCATGTACCGAGTATCATTTCCTAAATAATCGATAGGATCATTCAAGAACCTTTCGGGTTTGAATTCTGTTGGATTCTCCCAAACCTGTGGGTCCCTTTGAATGGCCCAAATATTCAAGAATACCCTGGAGCCCTTTGGTATGCTATAGCCACAAACGGTGGTCGATTCGCCTGGACATCGGGGTACAAGGAGGGGCATTGGTGGGTGCAACCGGAAGGTCTCCTTTACGACAGCATCTAGATAGCGCAAATTAGGCAAGTGAACCTCATCGACGGTGCTGCTTGGGCCGACAACATCAGCTATTTCTTTCTTCACCTTTTCCATTGCCTCAGGATGTTGCATTAGCTCTGCCATTGTCCATTCCATCATTGTTGTTGTTGTATCAGTTCCACCCACCACCACGTCCTAATAATTGAAAATTATTAGCACCCAAAAATTATTAGAAAAAAAAAAAAAAACGTAATAAAAAAACGAAAGATGGTGTATGAGAGAACAAGCTTAATTACCATCAGCAGGGCCTTGAGTTGATTCATGGTTATTGATGTTGCGCTATCGTTCTTCTGCCTGAGTTCCAAAAGAAGCTGCAAGAAGTCTTTTTGTTCGGTCTTTCCATCATCTTTTTCCATAACGCTTAATCTTGCTTCAATCAAAGAGTCGAAAAGTTGATCAAACGAATGAGTTATTTTCTTCATTTGCCTCTCGAGTCCTTGTATGTCAAACCTTGCAAGCACGGGGAAAATATCAGAAATGTTTGGTTTTCCCAGTATCACCATTAATTCCACTATAAGCTCTCGAAAATCGCTCCAAACGTTAGCCCCTTTCTGATCTACTCCCTGCTGTTTGCCACCCCACAGCATGCTCATCATCGCATTGATCGATGTTAAAAAAGCCATTTCACCAAAATCAATTGGTTTGCCAGCCTTTTTATAAACATCTTTTACGGTTTTCAGCACTTCTTGTCTCCGTAGATCATGACAAGCTTTAATGCTAGTATTGCTAAGCATTTCGCGCACAAGAACTTTTCTCTTCTTTCTCCAGTCAGGACTACTGTAGGAATCAAATACAATATCATTGCAGTTAAAGGTAACAATCTTTGCAGCAGCAGGAGGATCTCGCTCAGAAAATGTTATGTCATGGTCACGAACCACTTCTTTTGCGAGCGACGGTGAGCTAATTACCACGCACAACTTGTTTCCAAGCCAAAGTTTGTAGATAGGACCGTAAACTCCAGCCAATTCTGTAAAGACCAGGTGGAGATTATCAGTTCCAAGATATGGAAGATATCCCACTATTGGCAAGCCACGTGGACCAGGCGGTAATGGAGCACTTGGTTTTCTTGACCCTCGATTGCTCCATACGTGCCACAGTGAAATTGCCAATATGGCAATCAGAAATGAAAAAGCAATTGGAAACAGTCCATCTTTCTGGCTGCCAGCACTCAACAGCCATGAACACGAGCTGAACCCTATCTGCAACATCTTGTTTGCTTTGGGAGGAAAATGAAAGAAAGCACTGAGGTAACCAGGAAGTGCACGGTCTAATATTGCTGAGAAGTGACCATAATTTATAGTTTTACAATATTTGGTTATACCCTAAAAAAATGAAGATTTTCAGTCATTAGAATAAAAAAAAGAATGAAAGATATTCAATGGTCTACTTTTCTTAAAGATTAAAGCATGTGGTTGTAATTTGCAAAAATTCAAGTCAAAGGAGAGAGCTAATCACTAGGCACTGTTGTCAGAGAAGATGGCCACTGCCATAGTACTAAGAACTAATTTATATTTGTTAATTTAATAGTCTAGTTATACCTTAGCATGAAATAAATAAATTCTTACCAATATCATAAAATTATTAACTTGTTTAATTATTGCAATATAAATATTTTTATATTTTAAAATAAAATAATATTTAATTTTGAATAATATCAAATACAATGATATTTTAACACTATGAGTTTATGATTGCAAGCTAAACAAAATGATTTCAAGTGATAATCGATAAAATTTTATAGTAATAAGGTTATTTTAGTAATTAAAACAGTAAAATAACTCAAAAAAAATCATTAAATACTGTCTTAGATCTACTTAGAAGTTGGACTATTAATCTACCTCAATAAGCTAGCAAGAATTAAATGGAGATTGGATAAATTTTTTGTAATCTATATTGATTCGATTTAAAATATTATTCATTTAATAAAAATTTTATTAAAATTTGCTTATAAAAAAATTAATTGTCATTGCCGGTCATATATTTCTCATGGTTGGTGAGGGAGGAAAATTTGAAAGTAAGTATTGTAAGAGAAAAAAACACAGGACGGGATTGTTATTTTTTCTTATAAAATGATTTTGTGGGGTACTTAAGTCTATTATTGACTCGAGGCGGCTCTGTCGTCATGTGCCTGTTGTAGTGAAGCGGACAATGCTGACGATTAAGATGAATATTTTATGATGGTGGTTTCTCAGGCTCTTACGTTTGCAACGATCGGGAATGGCGGCGACAAAGCAATGCCGTCGCGTCACCTGTCGCTCGCACCCGCCGAGAACTTCCGGTCAAAAAATCCGTTCCCTCGTGTTGGAAATTTGGGCCTACTGATGAACTCATCATCGCGACTCCACACAAATTTTGGTTTGTTTTCTTCTGCTGCGATGTCGCAGCTGTTGACTAGGGCTACACTTAAATCAGATCTTTATATTATTTCTTTGTTTGATTGCACCACTATTCTATAGCTCATTTTGGAAAAATAAATGGACAGATTCGAAGTTAGAAATTAAAATATTCGGCAACCTTATTTGAACTTTGAATATTCAAGGATTTTATTCCTAAGTATAATACTTTTTTAAGTTTGGATGACCTGAGTTTCTGTTTGTCTTTATTTTCTTTCAATTTGAATTTAAAACTCTTTCAATAAATAAATAAAAACTGAATGAATTATCAACCTTCTAAAGTAATTGAAAATATATATCACAGGATGCAATATATTGACTACTAAGTTGTTGGCGTCGAAGACAATTAAATAGCATCCTGATTCGATCAAACTCGACGGCAAAGATAATTTATGAACTTTCAATTACTTGCTTTATAAAAATTCTGTGGATATGATATTGAATTCTATTAAAATAACAAAAGATTTTTCAAATTTTATCGTTTTATTTTAATAAGTTTGTATATTTTTATCTAATCAAATTCATTTTTAATTTGTATCTGAATAAACATACAGCTTTTAATTGTACTCAATAAGTTCTTAACTTTAATTTATACTTAAAAAAATTAATATAAATCAAGCTTTCATTAAAAATAATAATTTATTCAAATATAAATAAAAAATAAAAGCATATTGCAACTTTAATTCGATTTTTGTTTATATTTTTAATTTAGTTTTTAAAGGTGATATCTAGGCATCTAGCTATCAATGTAATTGTTCGAAATATATATATTTTTATAATATTAAATATATATATATATTTATGAATATTATTTACTAGATACTTTGACTCACCAAACCCGTGGAAGTCATTTTTGTTTACCAGCAGATAAAAAATCTTCGTTACCCAAACCTTTGAAGCACTTGTCCAAAGAAATAAAATAAATTGCTTTAAGATAATTCCACAGTAATGCATGTTGAAATTTAAAAACATGTAAGTCAACATATTCTTTCTTCTATTTTTTCTTATTATAGACAAGATATTTTGGCACAATTATAATGGTAGGTGAATTTTTTTAATTTTATTTGAAAAATAATATATCAAACTTTAAATAAAATTTGTAGTTTTTTCAAAATAAAAATCAAAAGTTAAAAGATGAATTTTTAAAAAATAAAAAATAAAAAATGGACATTTAACTATTATTTCAAAGCGAAAGATACAAGCACCCATAATGTTGTACTTATATTTATTCGAAGAATTTTATTTAAATATTTTTTTGTAAATTTTTTATGAAATTTATATCATTTGGCTTGTGCCGCCATATAAATAGATATAAACGAGATGATCAAACTTTTATCGATGTCAAATTAATTACTTTTATATATATTTATAATTTTTTGTACGATTGATATATTAATAAGTTGACCGTTGGATGAAGTAATATAATTACAATATCATACACATAAAATTTCAAATTGATATAATATTTATATTATGTCAATCGTAAATACCTTTTTTTTATATATATACTTAACAATCAAAATCTATTTATATAGAACGAATAATTGGATATTTTTATTTTATTCAAAATTTGATGCGTACAATCTATATGAATAAAGTATTAAATACAATGGTTGTACTAAACAACTATAAAATCTTATAAAAAATAACAACAATGTATAAATTAAATTAATTTTACTCAAATGTATGTAAATCTCTCCTTATATATATATAAACATATTTTCTTAAATATATTACAGCCATGGAAAATAGTATCTAAATCATAATAATAATGAAAATTATTAGAAATGCAAAATGTTATAATAAGTTCATAAATCTCTATATTATTTTTTAAAAAAAGAACAATATTTTGTACATATAAAATGTTATTGGGTTATGAAGTCTATAATAATAACAGAAGGTTGAAAATTAATAATAATTAATAGTACGGAAACGTTATTCGAAGCTAATTTTGGTCGAATTAAACATAAAAGTATGAAGTTCTTTTTCGTTTGATTTCAAGGAGGATAATATGGACATCTCGCTTTCGTTTCCTAAGGCCCAAAAGGTAAAGTTTTGTTGGGCTTTTTGGGTCTTAAATTTATAGACCAGAAGGGAACCCAACGGGGCTTCTACAGAGGGGTATTGTCTTTTAGCTAAATAATAATAATAATAATAATAATAATAAATTTCTTATTGAGTAATGACTAGAGTTAAATGCATGATCAGTTGACTTGTTAGAGCTATTCATGATGAGTTTTGAATATAGTTTTTTTAATTATTTAAATTAAATTATTATTTAATAATAAAAATATTTTTAATTTTTAATTATAAAAAATATTTTAAAATTTTTATTAATTTTTAAATAATAATTTTAATTTTTTAGTAGAATTAAGTTTGAATAAAAAATTTAAAAATATTTTGAATCTTAACTGGACTCATAGACACATCTTTGACTTGTTTAACCATTAAAAATATTAACAACTTTAAACATAATTATCTTATATTTATATGAATTTACAAAACTCAAAATCTTTAATAGAAAAGAAAAATATCTAATATGAATGGTAGAATAAAAAAAAGTTATGGCCACTCTCTTGAATGGCACGGGTTACTTTATGGAGCCAAAATTCAATATGATTAAATTTGCTCATGACTTGGGCTAGGTTGCTGTCTAAATTTTTTTAAAATCTTAATCTCAAGCTCTTATTTAACGTGTTCAGACTTGTCTATTTAAGTTAGAATTACTATTTATCACATTAAAGAATAGTTTTTATTAATATTATATACATTATAATTAAATTTAAATAAAATATATTAATTTAAA
>JAQSVH010000006.1:902085-920100 GCA_029448705.1 Adansonia digitata | reverse complement strand
TATGATATTATCTAGATTTTCAGAATCTAAATTTAAAATTTAAATTTTAAAAAGATTTTATCCTTCTAAATCTTATCGGATTATGTTTTAACACCTATAAATAGGTGTAAAACCGGAGAAGGAAACACACAACCAAAAAATCATCTTTCTCTCTTCTATTCCTCTCTATTCCTCTAGTCATCCGAGCAAGAATTTCATCACCTTTGGTTCATAGTGTTGCGCTTGTAAATGCTAACAATCGCAACGTGATCGAAGAGGCCTGGGAGACGTTTTGCAAATACTGTCGAGCACATTGGTGGCAGGCAATAAATGTCTTAAGGTCAGAGGTTCAACCTTGACTCGATCGTGTAACATTCGACGTTTCGAATTTTTCGATAACACGTATATTTATTTCGTGATTTTTTGATTAGATTATTTAATTTATTTCAGTATCGTTTTAACCATTTGTATTTTGCAGTAGCTCGAAGCTAACATGATCCAACCCAGCTAGATTGAAATCAATAAGATATACTATGACGAGATTTAATTTTATAGTAACAATGTGATTGTGTTACTTCATAATCCGTGTCTGTTTTATGACTAGGATGACAAATTGCAAAATGAAGGAAAAATTAAACTTCTGCATGATGACAGAGACCTAGGTAAAAAGCCTTTACCTTCTGCATGAGGTTTTTTCCCATCATTTTATATCATCTTTTGCAGTGGATAGAAACTTTTGCACCTGATGAGCTTGCCCTTCGAAACAGGAACCGATTGAGCGTTTACAATTGGTTAATGGTTAGCATTTTTTCTCCTAGGTTCTTAAAGCTTTCTGAAATCAGGTCATTTGTGATGGAATGACTAGATAAGCCACAGGAATTTGAAAAATAAAATCCAGTTAGGGTCATAAATGAAGATTTTTGATAAATATTCTTTTTGTCGTTGAGCATTTTCACTATTTACCAATGAAAATATCACCTCTAGTCCTAATTGACATCATCAATTAGCTAGTGATTACATGTATTTATTTCATTTCTAAAACCCAATTGTCCCAATTGATTCTGGTACCAAAAGATATAACTAAATTAAGGTTATGGAGAATCCAATTCCTATATATATATATATATATATATATATATACAGTATTCTCCTGCAGGCATTAATTGGGATGACATGGTGATAGAGAGAGGGGCAAGTGGCAGCCAAGCTTCAAAAGGAAGCACTTGGCTTGCAGACAGGTAAGTCTTTCTCAAAAACTGGGGCAGCTCGAAGAATCGGATTGCTTTCGAAGAAATTAACAGGCTTCAGCTCAAAGCCTGATGTCACTGTTGGCATCACGGGGAAATCTTCTTGGCGTGGAATATGATGGAATCCCAAGGTGTACCACAACACGATATCCTTATTTTCAATAGGACGATTCCTGTTCTCAAAGATTACAGATTAAAGTATAAATCAATGGCACGAACTATGATTTAAGAGATCTGATTGATTTGTCGAATTTTATACCTTTCAGACCACACTACAAGAGTGTCATCTCCCTTGCTCTGATACACTAGAAGCCCACCAGCCCATTGTTCACTTTTATTATAGGGAGTCACCCATATCTGTTGAACAAAATAGCTCAAAGTTTTCAAAGACTTTGAATTAAATCACCAAATCAGTATTTTAAGGCCAAAAAAGGATAACAAGAATCATCTCAAGCATATTTACCTGGTTGTTGGTGAACGCGCTTCTTAGTTGTGGAGGATCGTCATGGTCAAGCAAACTAGCTGCATTTCCTCCAGGAACAACTTTGTATGCGGTCGGATTTCCCAGCCTAGACCTTCTAGAAGGATTAATCATGTGAAATTCTAATGGATCATACAACTTAAGCTTAATCTGTGCATCTTTTTCTGACTTAACTACTTTTCTCTTAGCTTTCAAGTAGCTCTTCCTAGGGGACTCCCCTGGCAGACTCGGCTCTTTAACGAGATTGACATTAACAAACGAATTGTTAGCCCCATCAATATCCATGTCCAGGTGAAAGGTAATGTAGTGATCGTGAACTACTCCGGTAAGATTCTCTGAAATAAGAGGGCCGGACATGTCATCTTGGTTAGGCACATGATATAAATTATTGTAAGGCGTCCCTTTCGCCATCAGCATTCCTGATAGTCCTACCTGTATAAATTATATCATATGACTCGGCTCAGTAAATTTAGGATCCTGCAATAGAATTCAAACAACTATTTACTGGGAGAAGTTGATGGAAATTAATAGCATAAAAGAATGACCTTAATCCTGATTAAACGGTCTGTTTGAAACTCCCAATCGAAGATGTAATCGTAATTTCCCACCGATGCTGCCAAACGAGCCACGAGGGTCACTTTCGGTCTTGACTCCCTAATTTATAAGTGCATTAATTGAAAACGAAAAAAATAGATATACAAAATCAGCCATTAATGTTTTGAATGTATCATAATTCTTGATAGTATCATTGTCGCTGTTGTTAAAGTTATTACCTGAAAATCATTAACTAGCATTTTCGAATGTCGCCAACTGATGTCACCGGCGTAGCGCTCAAACTGGCAGATCATGTTGGGCTGAATGAATGGCTTTCCATCGATAGCAGCAAAAACACCGTCCATGTAGTAAGAGTGCCTTGGACAATCATTTACTGGCACAAGTGGGAGGGCTGTTGTCCCTAACCCAAACTCACCAGCGTCCATGTACGACTTAAAATACCAGGACTTGTCAAGGTCCATGTAAGGTACAAAAAATTCTGAAGGGAAGCCATTGTACATCACATTCCTGAGCTCACCCGTCTCCGAGTCGCGCACCATGGCTCGTGAAATCACCAAACCGGCTCGTTGGTCAGCCCTGAGGTGAAACACCCAGTTGGCCCACTTAACTGTATGCCCATGTTCAACTCTAAAACTTGGTCCTTTGGGTTGTTCTATGGAGATTGGGTTTAATGGTTCCATTTCTGGTTGCCTCTCTTGAACTTCGTACCGGTGATGAGTGTTTGCACTTTTTGGAATCGGGATACTTCGGCCCGTATCAGAGATTTTAAGTATCTCCATTGTATCTAGGTCCACCATCATGGTGAGCCCTTCAATGGGCCTCATGTAGAAATTGGATGTGCCTTCGGTGGAGTAACACTGGACCCTTACTACTCTTTTGCCTTCTTCATTTGGCTCAAACCAGCCTGATGAAAGCGTCAAGCATATCAAATCTGCCAATGGGACCCCTCGGGCGGTCATGGATTTGTTAAATTCTGCGCTAGAAAACGGCACTTTGGACGCACGCACGATGTCATCCATTGATAGCATCGGATAGCCTGAGCTTGGATTGATCTCATGGCAAGTGACACGGCTAGAATCCAAGTCCACCGTAAGCACGTGGGATTGGCCATTCAACAGAGCTAAAACAGCTGCTTTTCTTGGTGGAAGTGGGTCACCTTTTCTCCACCTCAGAACCTGTAGCTTGTCTGGTTCATAAAGCAGCAAAGTGTGAGTAGCGGGAAAGGCAGATGAAAATAGTCCATAGGAAGCGAGGATGGTCCTGACCCTGTTGATTTCCTGGATGGTAAGGGGGTCTAATGGATGGTGAGCGGTCTCAGTTGAGTGGTCTGTCGATTTGTGAACTTGGGTCTCTGAAAATGAGCTCGCCCTCGCCTTGGAGTTGGAAATCCGGTTCTTGGAGGTGCACCATTGGGTGTTCAGGGAGCAATCAGGCAGCTCTGATTGGTCACGACGGTACCAGGAATCCACAAAAAGGAATAAAAGTAAGCATGAAATGAGACATAAATTAAGACGTGAAGTTTTCTCCATTATCTCCCTTACGACTTTACAAAGATAAGGTGCGAGCGAGTGAGCCTTTATTATTTGATGATTGAGAGCAAGAGAGCCGCACGTTATGCCTCTTGAAAGTTCATAATTGAACTTTCCAAGGCCATATTATCTATTAATAGGTTATTTTGAAGCCGTCCAGTAGAATTTGTCATCTATGGCAGACAAAAAATTAAAACTCTCCCTACATTTGTTCTTGTCCTTGATCTTATCAATGAATAACGATCGTCCATTAAAATTTCACAAATTGACACCGATTTATGGCTAAGTGATTTGAATTGAGTAGATAAACCATGAATCTCCTTTTTTTTTCTTCAAATAAAGTATTGTAATTTTAATATATATTTTGTTTAGATTGAATATTGAGTTACTGACGTCATCGTACGAGGGGACAATCCCCCTTTGGTTTGTTACTTATTTTTCTTTTTCACCCTTTTAACTATAACAAGAAAAACTATAATAATCGCTTGTGGAAAATTTAAAACCATGCTGATTTTTGCATAGTTGTTCGTTATTCATGTTTTGATTGATAATTGGTACAATTTAACTATATAACAGTTGGTTTGTTTTTATAAATTTTTAAGTTTTTAAGAGTTTGACCATTTTAATAGATAGTTATTGAACTCTTTTTGTAAATTTAAATTTTTAAAATAATTATTGATTATGACACGTTCAAAACTGCTTTTTATTTTCAATCTTGAAAAATATTTTTCTCTTTTGATAACCTTCGCCCGTTGTTTTGTTGCAAGCAGCCAAGCTGCCAATAAAACTTTTGAATAAGGTATTCAAACTTACATATAGAGAAAACCATAAGAGGCCGAGATAAATGAGTCGAAAGATCATAGTTAAATAATAATAATAATAATAATAAACAAAGTCATTTAGCTTGCTTTTCCAAAAACCTTTTTCCAAATTCATGGGGAGATATATATATATATATATATAAAGAAATGTACTTTTTCTTTCCTCAAATTTCGAATGGATATACAGATTTAACATATAATTATACAATTGGAAAAAGTAAATATTTATATTCGAGGTTTTAATTAAATTGATTTAATCATTATCTTTAAAAATAATATTTAACATGTTTAAAATATAATCATATCATTTGTAACTTTTTTCTATATTAAACAATGACTTTTATTATATAAAAAAGATTATTAATCTTATAAAAAATCCGAATCCGCTGCCAATTGATAAACGTCATCCACAAACTTACATGGAAATTAAATTCAAATCAAGGAACTAGTTTTAAGGCTATAATTCAAGCGACTATTGCTAGTGAAAAAAAAATGTGAAAGTTGGGGTCGGAACAACAATAATTTAGGGCATCACAAATTAAATAACTTTGAAATATGAATTTATATGTACAACAGTTTTAAATGGTGTTGGATGAATATTATTAACTGTTAATTTGGGACGACAGATATTAGTGGCCATCATCGATCGGGCATTTTACACCCTTTTGCTAGGGTCTTGAATTTCTCTAGCAATACCTACCAATAGCCACTCCATTTCTTTTCCAAAAGTCGACGCTCCAAACCACTCTAACTTGGCTTCTTCAATGCTAATTCTCATGCAATGCCTGCAGGCTATCCTTTGATCCTTTCAATTCCTCTGGAATGCTCCATCGGCTAAAAGTATTTTTAGGCTGGTCGTTATTCTAAATTTTTTAAAATATTTTGTTTGAGTATGAATTAGATTCGGTTTAATTTAGTTTGAAAGTTTAAATTATTATTTAAATATTAAAAAAATAAAATAAAATATTAATATTTTTTATAATTAAATTTGAATATTTTTTTAATTATTAAATAGTAATTTAAGGTAGATCAGATCAATTTGAATTAGAAAAATTTATGTTCAAAACTCAACCCGAATAGGTAATTGAATCCATGACGCTTCTACTTCCAACTACATTTGAGTCATAATTTTCTTTTACAAAATTTGAATTTACAAAATTTTAATAAAGTAATAATTGATTAGTAACATGTTTACAGTTTTTTAATCATTTAAAATCATAATCATTGTAATTTAAAATAAAGTATGAACTAAATATTATTAATGGTAATGTATATATTGTTTTTGTTCTTTCTAAATTTTTTATAATTACTTAAGTTAATTTTCAATAAGTATATATTATTCTTCAAAATATTCATCCATATTTTTTTTACACTATCCCTATATATATTCTTTAATTTCATTTTTCATAATTTTATACAATATTGATGATGTGTTTAATGCTATACCCTTATTGTGGTAGCAGGTAGGTTTTTCCTTTGAGCTATGGTGAATTATTATTATGTGGATGCCGTGTTGGTGAGAATTCCAATCACAGAATTGCCAAATGTTGTTCGAGGTGTGCCTAGAATCTGCTTAATTCTATGCTTTACTTATTATAGTTTCCAATTTTGTTCTGGTGTGTGAGTTTATTTCATCTATGAACGTCCTTTTTTTGAGTGAATTAGTGATCCACACAAGCTTATATTTTTTTTACTCATTTGGAAAAAAAAATTGTACTGGATTTCACTTTGATCTATGATGGATAGGCTTTGGCTTATGCTAATCAGTGAAGTTTTATCTAAGCTTGGTTTACTCATTTGGATTTGTCTTCCTGGAACTGCAGGGACTGCAGATGTCCACTACAAACAGTATCATGTCCTTATCCATGAAGGTTGTAAGCTATGTTTTATAACATCTTTGACAAGTTCTCGGTTCTTTTTTTTTTCCCTTTTATTTTCTTCTTTTAGGTTCTCGAGAGAATTCCTCTAGGAGCTAACACAGGCTGTTTTATCTCTCTAAACCTGGAAGAAAAATAGAAGAAAACCTCCATGGGCTATCAGTTCTTGTGTATGGCTATATTTGTCCCCTAACCGCTCTTGGTATTATGATATACTGGATATTTTGTTGTTCTTTCTATTTTTTTTTTTTTTTGTTAGAGATCTAGCTCCTATTGATTTATGAATCCTATCCCTTTAACATAGTGTTCCTGATTTCTTATAACCAATGGACCAATGCCAGCCTGAAAGTTTACCATTTCATTTATCAGTTGGTGGAACCATTATATTTGTTTCTTTAATGCGCAATAGGTAATTGCCTTTTCTCTGGCTCTTTTCCTTTGTTTCTTTAAGGGGCAATACGTAATTGCCTTTTCAGTTAGAACTAGAAGTCTGCACTCCGTATTTTGCTCTTTCAAATGCAAAACAATCTGCTGTCAGAAAGGGATTGCTTTCTCTATCTGCGGCCATATGTGACAATTATTTCAGGTTGAAACACTCTTAAGAGATGACTTGGCATCCCGGTTGACTTTCACAGTCGATAGTGCTTCAGTTGAAACTCTTCTACTTTCAGACTCGTTTATTACTATAATGGATGTAAATTGTCTGAAACTCACTTTTCGTTGGTGTGCACACAAACATATTTCAAGCATTCATGCTTTGTAGAGAAGATGGTTTCTCTTTTCGTTTTTTGGCGAGGAAAATTTTTATTTATTTAAGAAAGCATGAATCCCTGCTACATTATTTGTACAAGCCGCCTGTGTAGCAACAAATGAAAACGAAAACATTATCAAACTATACGCCATGTGTTTGATAGTGCGTTATTTACGGTGTTACATTAACTCTAAATCCTGCTAATCTATCTCTGACATTAGTGACAATGAAATTGAATAAAATGTGCTGTGATCTACTTTGCTCTCCATGTAGCCTCCAATTTCTCTCTTGCCATATATGGTAAATGCATGCATTCCAGGCAAGTCTTCAGATGACAGATTCAATTGCTTTTCCTTTGAGTGCTCTCACAGCCCAATCAAGTTCTTCCTGCCAGTGACCTATTTCTCTTCTGATATCACATGCTGCTAGCACTCTCCCTCACAGCGGTTTTGAATACTCAGGGCTGAAAAATAAATGACCTCTTGATTCTTTTTCTCCCATGCAGAAAACGCAGTCAGTAGAACTTAAATGACCCATAAAGAAATTCCATTTTTTGTAGGTAGCCTGTCTTGGACAGCTAACCAAGAGATGAAAGAATGCCTTGGGATAAGCAAATGACACCAAACCAGCCTATGCCATATGACCGATCCTTGTTTGTGCCTAACTTCATTCCAAACCTAACCTAGTAGTTTCGCTTCTGTTCAACGAACTGTCAAGCTAAGCTTCTCTGTTTCAATAGCCTCCTCATGTTCCAACTAAATTTCTATGTGGGGGTGAATTGCATTATGCTCGTACCCTTGAGTATGTACTCAGCTACCCAGGCCAGTCATAACGAACCTGTTTGGGTCCGTACATGCCATAAGCGCCTCAAGCTGCATGCCTTTTTCCACGATATTAAATCTTTTAAGCCCCAACCCTCCCTCTGACTTAGGGTGACAGATATTTTGCCAGCTGATCCTGGCTCCTCTAGCAAGCTCCTCTCCACCTTTCAATAAGAATGCTCTACAAGGCTTGGAAACTTTCTTAGTTACTCTGGGTGGGAAAATAAAGATCCTGTCCCAAAAAGTCTGGATGCTGAATCACATATTGTATGAGTTGAAGGCGTCCAGCATAGGACAAGTACTAAGTAGCCCATCCCCCGATTTTCTTCGTTATCTTCTCGAACAAAGGGGAACAATCTCTATCACTTAACTTTTTTTGTGACAAGTGGTACACCTAGATACCGGACTGGCAAGGAGTTGATCTTGAAACCTGTCCTAGCAACAATCTGTTGCAGGTCAGCGTCTTCAATAACTGTGCTGTACAACTCATTCTTAACACAATTCAATTTAAGTCCCGAAAATTGGTAGAAAGTATCCAAAAGCGTTAACCTTTTCCCTTAAAAATGAATGAAATATATCTTGTAATTCCATTAAATGCGATTTTATAAAATTTTTTGTTCAGTTATCCATTGTTCGATAGTTTTAAAGAAAATCGCAGGTTAACAATGCAAATTTTCCTACTGCATGGCTGTTGAAATGTATAAAGCTCTAGATGATTTCTTTCATGGAACATTTTTATCCATATTAGGAACAATTTCCATCTAGTTTTTGATGATACTTGATGTGGTTAAATAAGCTTTAGCTGATAGCTCTATTATTAACATGGTTTTCTATGCAGCCTTGTAGACAAATGACTACTCTGCAATTCCTCAACAACTCAAAGATCAGCTAGGTGAGAGGTACCCTGTTGCAAGGCGAGCTTATCTGAAAACAGGAGTTGATTTCCCCTTTCTTTGCTGCCTGGAAGAAGTTAACCTACATCTGCCGGTATGTAACGTGTATATATCAACAGCGGACTTGTCTCATAATGATAGTACTGTCAGTATTTCGAAAAGACTGTTACTTCAACTGTTGTGTTAAAAATGGCTGCTGAACTTGGAGTATAAGCTTAGCCAGATTTGGTTCGCAGCACCCCAAAAAGATGGCACTGGTTAGGAGCCCTGGCAAAGAGAAAGATGAAAAGACGGATCATGATGATCAACCAAATGATAATGGGGACAATCCTGAAAGCACCTCCAAAGAAAGCCAGTCTCCCCCGGCTCCGGAAAGTTCAGAATCTCACTGCCAGGATGATCAGCTAGTCAGTAATGCGAAAGTTCGTTCCATAGGTAACGAAGATTCAATTGTTTCGACGCATTATAAAATGTTGAAGAATCAACACACCGCAGCCACTAGAATCCTGCTTCAGTCGACGTGGGAGTTCTTCATTTTCTCTTTGCTTCCATTTTATGTGGAGTCATTGTACATTACTTCTAATAATGTTTGGAAATTCGGACAACTGATGTAAAATAGAATATAAATTAGCAGTTTCTTATTGTTGTTGTTTGTTGTACCTGACTTTGTAGATCCTTCAGCAGGATCTTAAAAGCTTGGTGCTTTGAAATGGATAGGATCATGTGTTCCAATAGATAAGAAATTTCTTCGAATATGTCTCCAATTGTAACAAAAATAAAAGAAATTGTTTCTGTGAGTCTATAATCAAACGCATCCCTCTCACCTGGCTCAAGATACCCTCTCAAGATGTAATCACCTATATAACTAAACAAACTAAAACAAACCCATTTTCCCTTTGCTCTTATTCTCCTTGATTTCTCACTTGTTATTGAAATTCAGGTGGTGCATCCAATAAAACTGGAACAAGACAGGGCAAATTATGTGTAATTTGTAGTAGATTTTCTAAAATTTGATTCCCCTCGATGACTTAGGGTGGCTGATTAACTATGATAAACCCGATTTCAACCACGCTAACCAAATAGAAAGGATCATGCAATATCATAATTTGATGTTGATATAAGATGTTAATAGGATCAACTAAATTCAATCCCTTGTTCCAAGTCTTGAGTTCTGGCCACCTCAGGATTGGCTAAACAAACCTATACGGCACAATATCTAGTGATTATACATTCTTCAATATCTACGCAAAAATTAGCAATTTTCAGGCATCATTTCCAGAAAAATTAAATAGCATACAATGGCGGACCAGTGAGGTTGCAACTGGAAAGCAAAGGAACAGCCTTTCCTCTACTTTTGCACTTCAAAAGAACCCAAGATCTATAGGTGCAGGACAAGATAGATTTCATTAAAATGATGGATCACAACAACATCGCAGCCTCACAGCCTTACTTAAAGCTATCAATTATAAGCTAGCATCCTTTTAAGCATAAAGCTAAGGGAAATTAACCGAAAAGCTAAGATGCCACTTCCTGACAAGATGATTACTTAAACATCGTTATGACTAATCCAATCTACCCTATTCTGAACAACATAGGTGGAGGTGGTAGTTTTTGGTAATCGACTCAACTAAACCTTGTAAGTCGGATCGTTCCATCATTAGTTCCCAGACTTATGCAAAGAAAAACTCATAGCAACCCCTCCATGGACAGGACTGCAGCATGTACAAACGACGTTCCAGTAATTCATTATGAAGTATATTCTTCTTCACATAAATCCTAGTTCTACAAACTTTGTTGGCTTCATTATCAGTTAAATTCTGACTGATGTAAGATAATAAAATGGAAGCAATGGATGGAAGTCCATGATCAATCATACAGTTATCTTTCAGTCCACAAGTCCCATGATCAAGACAACAAGGTCAAGCCAATATGATTGAATTTGAAAGTGATCATCTATACATTAACATGCACCCCCTTACAAATCACTTTCAACGTTTCGTGGAACTAAATGCTATGATAACAACTAAAATGATTCAAGATAAAAAGTTCACAAAAAATGTCAGCTGAAAATTCAAGAAACATAGCCCTAGTTTCAGTTTCAGCTTCAGTTTCGGTTCCAGTTTCATCTTTTGCCACCACAATTATTATTATACTTGAAGCAGCAATTCACTCTCATTTCAAAAACTCTGTAGGATCAAAAACGCAAAATTGCATAAAGAATTGAAAGGGCCAAGCAAAAAGTTGTAGGAAAAAAATTCCTCAAAAACACGGCTAAGCACACATATTTAATACAAAATCAAACCAAACACAAGAATGTAAATATAAATTATATAGCTACAAACCACTCAAATTCTCTAAGAAAGAGAGCGAGCATTGCTTGCAACAATTCCATAGAAACAAACAAAAAACAAAATTCAAAAAAAAAAAAAAAGAAACAAGAAACATATTATCCAAACAAACCCAAATTCCCCCATAAGAAAAAGGAAAAGGGGAAAAAAAAGCATTTCTTGAAAAACAAAGAACAAACAGTAATGACCTTTTTCTCATTTAGCAACCATCCTGGCAATAAAATCCTCGTAACGGATCTTCCCATCCGACACATCCACTTCCCGGATCCACTCGTCGAATTCCGACGGCTCGAGCTTCTCTCCGATGCTAGTCAATATATGTCTCAGATCCGCCACGGAGACAAACCCAGTCGACTCCTTATCAAGCACCTTGAAGGCATCGCGTAGCTGCCTATCGAACGGCTCAGGCTTCAGGTGCTTGGCCATGAGATCCAAAAATCGAGGGAAATCAAACGGAGTCGTTAGCTTCTCTTCGGCTACTATGGATTTGAGTTGGGCTTGGGTCGGGTTTCCACCGAGAGACCTCATTAGGATCCCTAGTTCAGATGGAGCGATCTTACCATCGCCGTCGGTGTCGAAGAGAGTGAAAGCCTCCTTCATTGATGAGACTTGGTCGTCGCTCAGATCCTTGCCCATTTTTGTTTCTTGAGTTGAGTTTTTGGTGCGAGAGACGAGAGGAGAAAGGCGTGTAAAGGACAGCAGAAGATCGAGTTCTTGAATTAATAATAATAAAATAATAATAATAGGTTCATAACTTCATTGTCCTAAACAGATAGCTTTCCTTGACATAGTTGTATTGCAGTTTTGCAATTTGTTAAGGCCCAACGGATCAAGAACTGCAAGCTCAGTTAAGTTTGTAATACGAACTAGTAATCATCAGTTGCTTCTTTTGGGTTGTTGGAAAAGAAATCCATGCAACGAAGGTTCTTGCAATAGTTGTAATGGTCGTGTCCAAGGTTCATGGATCTCTCCTCTTAACTTCACCCCAAATCTAAAGCTTTCAACTCAAGGCCCAAGACCAAAACTTAACAATTCCTTGACTACTTATTTACTTACGAATTTACTGTAAACTTCAACAAAGTAGCCGCTCAGATTTTAGGGAGTACTTTTTTGATCGATTATGTTGTCCAGAGATTCTACAAACAATGGTAATCAACTCCATGTTGTAACAACTGTTTCGTATTCTGGTTACGTAGCATCAGTGTAACATGGTTGAAAATAATAACAGCCAAGCTGGTTGAGATATTCATTAAGGCTTATAACATGTGTCTTGGAGAACAACATTCTCTTATTCTTTTTTTTTCCCCTTTTTTTTTTTTTTTTTTTTTACTTGAGAACATAAAAATTTAAACAAATTAGCAACTATAAAATAAAGTTCTAACAAGTTGTGCCACGACTTATAACCATGTGAGTTGCCGAGCCAGTCCGAAGGCGTGGAGGACTATTAAAATTAAATGCATGCAAAGCAGTCTATCCAACAGCAGTATGTTGTTGATCTTGAAACCATTCTGAGGGCCACCAATCTGGTCTAATTGCCTCAACCTTTACATCCTCCTGCCCCTGTATTGTAAATGAGTCGGACCCTTTGAAGGCTTCATCCAGCCGCAAGACACCCATTCCACGAAAGCCAAGCGCAGTGGCCACGCTCCCTGCCTTCTTACTCGAGGCGGTGTTAATCACATCTGAACCAGGGGCAACTTTCCCCTCCACCTCTGAAATAACAGAAAGGTGTGTCAGTTGCGTAGTTGCTAGATGATTAACTTCATCAAAGCCCAGCGGAGGCAGATTACCTTTTCCATTATTATCGAGAAACTTTAAAGGAAGCAAACGTTTGCGGATAACCCCCCTGTGGTGTGTACGAGCTATAAGTTCTTGCCCCACGTAGCACCCTTTATCGAAGCTGATTGCGTTTAGGCCTACAAAATTGTATTCAAGTGGAATTGCCTCCCCTAAACAACATAATAACAATGTCACAAAAGATAAACCATATAAATGGATGCAAACTATGAAAACAAAGGCAAAACATATCAAAATAAATTGATGAAACAACAACGGGAAGAATAGCCATGACAAAAACAAAGTTAGAAAACGCAAGAAATATTTAAGAAACCTAAGTATACCATTAGCAACATATCAAATAAGCACCTTTTGGAATTTCAGTTGAGCCCTCCGCAACTCCCTTCTCTAATCTCCACAGAAGGTAATTTTCTTCATCTGTTTCCTTATCAGATTCAACTAAAGGTGCTGCGACAGACAAAAGAACATGAAATTTTACAGTGAAGGTGGCCTGACTTCTTCAGAAACAATACATCTTAAATTGATAATTATCTAAGCCAATGGTCTACGTTAAAAATGTAAATAAGAATGAATTTAAGAAGTAACAAAAGGTAGGTAAACTCACGTGTTTTACCAGATGGAAAAATTCCCCTGAAACCTAGACAATCCAATCTGGGATCCTTAAACCATTGCCATCCAACATCCGTGCCATGTGAAGCTGACTTGTCAGAACGATCAACACCACTCCCCCAACCAACTGAAGCCGCCTCTGGTTCTTCAACAGCTGGAGTCTTTCCAAACAGGTTTCGACCATACCTCTGCCAGCAAGAGAAGTCTTCTGCCACATTCTCAATATCAACTTTAGACCTCAACCGGTATCTGCAACAGCAAATACAGGAACAACCGTTAACAGCAAAGTTCGTATGACTAAAAAAGTCAAGTGCACATCGCTAGCTGGTATGATAGTCAATGCCATAAAGATAAAAGAACATTTTCAGATTTATCTCTTCAACAAAACATTTTTAAAAGAAACAGCAATACCCTAGAATTTATACTGATTGTGAATTTAACAATTAATAAGACACTGAGAAATTGCAGAGATACAGACTAATCACTTGTCTGCTTCAGACCTGGCCGTCGGTGATTCACGCATGTCCTCAAACAGAATTTCTAATGTCACTAGCAAGGTATTGTACATGGCTATTAAATGAAACTTGAAATGCGGATCTATCAAGCGGAGACTCGTCTAAGCGAAACATCTAAAAGTACTAGAATTTGGAAACACAAAAGAAAGCTAAAAACAACAGAAATTTTGGCACTGATGTCTGATCCTATATCCGAGAGTGAGAGATCCTAAGAAATTCAAATGCAGAAGCGATAGACAACCAAAAATCATTCTTTCAAAATTTAAATTCTCGATCAAAATTCAAACTAAAAATACCCACTTCTTAAGAGTTGCCAACAAATCATCCAAGAACGACCTATCAACATCAGCCAAAATCTCCACGGACCCACGAGATCCACTCCCCGGACCCGACCCAGTCCTGTCCAGCTTCTCCTCGGGCCGGGGCGGTCTATACAAGAAAAAGTCATACAAAAACCTTCCTTGAGGAGTCAAAAGAGCTGCGTACATAGGCGGAACTACGACAGAGGCCATGTTTGGCGTAGGAACGGGGGAGTTATCTTCACGTGGGGGTTCACCGAGCCTCCGTACATCATTTGATAAAAGACCTTGAAGGAATTTGATGGTGTCGGGTCCGGAGAACCGGATTACGGACCGGGATTTTAGGTGAGAGCATAGTGGACCGGCGTTTTGAAATTGGTGAAGGTGACGATCGTGGATGAGAAGAAAGGATCTGAAACCGTTCATTTTGGAGTCGTTTTGATGACGATTTGGTTTATTTTTTCTGGGCTGGGGTTTAAGGTTGGAAGAAAGGTAGGGGTTTAGGTGTTCGGCATGGGTAAGATGGGCGTGACACGTGGGCTTCGTTCGAGTTTTAGGTTCGTGATACCGCCACGTTTTTTGGAGGAAGATACTACAAACACAACAGATGTTCGACGAAATTCTTGAATTGGACGTGGAAATGTTTGAACTTTGAATTTAAAGGGGGCGGGGGGGAGGGAATGTGGGCATTGAATTGCTTTTTAGATTAGGTCATGGCCACGGGCATGGTATCCTCTCTTGGGCCTTTGAGTCTCTACCAATCCAAAACTCAACCCTCATAGGAAGCCTTTAAAACATCAGATCTATATTCATGAGTAAGTGAATCATATGAAATATTGCTTTAGCTTTCTTACTTGGCTCCAATAAGTGTATGTTTTTGAAAATCCCATTAACCATGACTAAATCTATAAGTTAGAGGTGTTAAACGCGAGATAAAAATTTTTTACGTTATTGTTCATATTTGGATCGATGGATCTAAAAATTAGTTTAATTATTTAAATAATATTAAAAATTTTATATTAATATTTATAATTTATATAAAAATAATAATTTTTTTATTATTTAAGGAATCTGTTCAAATTATGAAATTTATTTTTCAAATCCGATTCAATAAAAGATTGAGCATAAACAAGCCTACTAATACTACAAGCACAACTGCGTAATATTATATTGTAATGTCAACAAGTTTAATAAGTTCCTAACGGATTGGACTCATCTCCTCTAATTTAAGCTTAACTCTCTTTCGGCTACATATTATATTGTAATGGCCACAAGTTATTCAAACATGGTTTAGACTTTGGCTGATCTCTTTCCTTTCCATTAATTTGATAAAAAAAATAATTTTTTTTAAATTCAATACTCATCCACATATGTTCGTGATAAACATGAAATTTAAAATAATATCCGGAAAGAAACTCAAATCCAAAATTAAAATTTCATAAAATTATTAAAAAAAATATATTGACTTAAATGTATTATTCAAACTTATTTGTTGTCATCCACTATCAATTCAAACATGATAGTATAAACCATAAAAAAATTAAAAGAAAACGATGGTGAGAAAAGACTTTACAGAAATCGTAAGCTAATATTAACCTCTAATTTAAATATAGGTATGAATTAGTCCATGGTTTAAGGGAAAAAAATAGTGGCGTACGTTGAACAATAATTCGATTTCAGCACGAATAATATTTGATTATTTTAGATAATCTTAATTTCATGAAAGACAGTAATCAAAGAGAAAGAAATTAAAGGAAATAATAAATGCTTATATAATCACATTTTAGATGTGGTAAACATGATAATTAAATTAATTTATGTCGAGTATATTGACTTTGGCAAAGCTTAATCATGCAAACGTAGTTTCGGAGCTTAAAATAATTAGTGAAATTCAAGCTTTATCCGACGCATGCTCATTGAATTAAATTAACTAAGCCAGCAGATCTATTATCTTATTCTTTTAAATTAGTTTTTAATTAGAACAGACAAATTAAACAGTTAAAATAAATAAACAAATAAATAAATCATTATATTACGTTAGATGTAACGTTATATTTCAATTATGAATTTATTTTTCACTTTTTTTATTTAAAATATTTTTTAGAAATAAAAGTAAATAAAATTATAAATGTTTTTAAAAATAATTATTAATAGTTAGTGATTTTTCTTAAACTTATAAGTGAACTAAATAATGAATTAATCACAATTGGTTTGGATCACAAGAATAAAATTTTATTACGATCATATTCAGCAAGCCACAGTAATACTATTATTTGGTTCTAGAATAGCTATATCGTGGAATAACCAATTACAACTTTATGCTATGAAATCACTGAATAGTCATTCAATGTCCTTCCCATTAATTGATATTCTGACCTTAGGCGAAATAAAAAATTAATTTAAGAGATTCAAATTTTTTTATTAAAAATTTAAATCTTATATTATTTTATTTCATTTAATCAAACTACCACATAAATTATTATATTCTAACTTTATTTTATTATGATTCTATTCTATTGTAATGAATCAAATGTAAATTTACAACAATCCAACTCGGTGGAGCGGCTAAGTATATTTTCCGCGTCAGCAGTAAAATGAGTGCATTTTCCGACGTGGTAAGCCTACGTGGATCAGACTCTGAGTCAAAATGAAAAGGCGGCCGAGCCAGGCTGTTGACGTGGTACGGCCGATTTTTATCTCGTTTAGAAATAACGGAAGGGAAAACGTCTGCATTTTGGACTTTCTTCCGACGCCTTCTTCTGTATCTGGATGTTTCATCTGGACCCCACAACTCACTTCCCTAAGTTGCCCCATTTCTAACATTCATTTCACATTTAGATTTTGCCAAATCTTTTCTTTTCTTTTTTTCCCCTTAAAAAAAAAAGTTGATATTGTAATAGAATCCAATTAATTTATCTAAAATATAATTGGGTTTTAATTCGATATTTATCAGTAATTCATGGTGACACTTATTTAAGAAATGACATTACCTGCCTTAACTTTAAAGGTCATCTAAAATTATAAAAATTTAATCATAGATTGAAGATTAATAAGTACTAAAAAATATCATTAACACATATATTTAATAATTCATATATAGAGTATTTTATATTTTTTATATCAAACATATAAATTTAATAAATATTATTAAATATATTAAAATTTTAAATACAAGATCATTTATATATAATAAACGCGTCATATTAGACTACTACCCCACGTTGAACTATAGAAACAATAGACAAGTTTGTCCTTTCCGTTATCTTTCACTTAAGTTTGATATCCACTTGGAAGAAATTAAGAATCGCCATTCGCACTTTCAACAGAACATTGCTATATCTTTGTGTTAGCTTAACATGACAAATGCATTAAAAAGAATTTCACAAAATAAATGCGTATCTAAACGTCAACAACAACCACATGTTCTTCCACTATATATACTGAAATCCAACTCCTAATTATTTCCCCTCCACTTAGAGACTAATTAATTTAA
>JAQSVH010000006.1:877396-889820 GCA_029448705.1 Adansonia digitata | reverse complement strand
TAATATTCTCTAGCCTCTGGAAAAAAAAAAATGAAACATCAATTTTTAGAAGAACAAAAAGAAAAAACATTTTTTTTTAATTACTTGGATAACATCACTCATTCCAAATTTAATAAGTTTGCCAAGCGATTATATTAACAAATAGATCAAAAGAAACAATTCAACTCCAAGTTCATAATCCTTTACATATATTTAAATAGAAAAGCAAAAAAGCCATCGTATCAAATTTCAGAAGCGAATGTCAATCAAGATCATAAAACCAACCGTTTGAAGGAACATTTTCACATAAAACATCAATCAAATACAAGAAAAACTAAAAAAAATGAGTAAAGCGGAACTTTCTTTAAACGGAAAGAAGAATTTGATATGTGCCCACCTTCTTGAGATTTATCTATTTCTTCCTCTAATTCTTATCCCTAAATTTCGGTCCATAACAGAATTATGCAAGAAATAATCGCGCAAACAGTGAGTGGGTATAAGGTGATCATCATAACATACACCCTAAGTTTAAATGAAATTAAACCCTAAAAATGATTGGATACAAGGTGATCATCGTAACATAAAAGCTAATTTCCAATGAAAATAAAACACTAAAAAAATGGAGGGAGAAGGAGAGTACCTTGAAATCAAAAAAAGGGGAAATTCAGGCAAAATTTGGAAGATCGAAAACCAAATTGCTCAGATTATTGATCGAGACGAGGCTTCGGAAGGTAATTTCAGATGTCGGTTTTTTTTTGGGGGGTTTGAGGGGTATTTTTTTTATTTAATGTTCGCTTTTATAAGAAAGAGAACCGAAAGTTCTAGTACGTGCCGTAGTTCTCCGGGAGCATTAATACCTCAATGCGCACATGTAAACCCATTTAGATGTTACCAGTAAAAAGAAAATGAAAATAATAATAAAAAAAACTTGTAATTTTTGTTAATTACGTAACTTGCTAACTATTATTTTTTATTTATTTTATGGTGATTCTGTTTTAATTTTATTGATTTTTATTTGTGCTTTTTATTTTAAAAAATAAAAAACCAACTAATCAGTAATCAGAAACTCAAATAATTTTATTAACTGTTCGATTAGTTAACAAAATAGTGAAAAAATATTTGTGATGATTTATACGATTTATAATATATTAGATTGTATAATTAAAAAAATTTATAAACTATTGATATTTATTTTCATTTACTTATTAAACATAATTTTTGCAAAGCGAACACCGAGCCAAGGCAGGGGTACTCACGCGAGGTGTCTGTTAAGGGAATCAAAGAATCTGGAAGCTGTGCGAATGCATTGTGCCCGGTTGACTCAGTTAAACCAGCTAACAACACTCTGACCTCCGAGTGGCATAGGCGCGCGAGGACCAGTAAAAAGGTCTCGTAAAGGTTTTCCTTAGGTTTTACTTGGGCAGCTAAAAACCATTAATCCGCTGGGAGCACGTCCCGAGTGGCCGCCAAAATAGGGTTAATTTTGCTTGAAATTTCGTCATTTTAGTGGGGTTTGTAATTTCTTCAAGTTTATTTAGATTTTTACTATTTGATAGGAAGAAACCAAAGAACGAAAAGAATTTAGATTTTGTTTAATGAAGGAAAAAGATTAAGATAGAAAATTTATTGATTTAATAATTAAGTCTTATAATTATTTTTTTATTTTATAATTTAATCATTAAGTTGATAATACCTTCTAAATCTAATATAACTAATTATACATAATAAATATTATGACAGCTAATTCCAATATTCATCAAGTTCAGCAAAACCCTTAATAAGCAAAATTATCCAACTTTTACATTTAATACAATGTATAAAGTTTTGCTAATGAATGTCTTTAGAACAATGTTTAAAATTAATTAATATAATATTTTATAAAAATAATAGTATTATATTAAAGATAATAATCGATAACTTTATTCATATTTTCCTATGCGTTCTACCAGACATAGCAAAGCCTAGCATGTCATTTCAAACACCGGTTAGTATTAATACTGAGTTGTGTTTAATTATTCCAAAGACCTGAATGAAGAAGTCAAGTGCTAGCCTAGAGTCTCCAATTTCACACTTGGGTACACAGAGAGAGCGAGATGTTAAAGCCGTTAACTGCGCAGCCGCTTTGCCTTTTGAACGAGCTGACTTTCAGCTTTTCTCTTCTTGATTTCACCCACCAGCCTCTTGATGTAAGCAATGTATCCATCGACATCGAATTTCCTTTTGCATCCTGCATAGTTCATATATCGTATTTTCCCGAAAATAGGTCGCTCTCGCCATCCCTGATTTAATGCCAACGAAGAAATGAGTAGGATGCCATGAGAAGCTTTTCTGATTTTTATTTCTATTCAACTCTCTACCATTGAAATTAGTTTTGATTGCAGAAGGGCATGCCACTTTAAAGCCTTTCTAACTGCATTGGTTTGACATTTTTACCCACAAGAGGCATTGTCGTGAATAAATTTCAGAACCAGTGGTTCCTTTTACCTAAAACAATAATACGGAAATCAATGAAACAGAGACAAACCTGGTCATGCACTCCACAAATTGACCACATGCAACCAACGTAACCATTTGGATCCCTCCCATCTATTTCATACTGCAAAGAAGAATTTTCATGTCAAGAATGAAAGTGGCGCTTTTGCAAGTAATATCATGAATCATTACTTAATTTACCTTGTCATTTAGATATATGCATATTTCAATTGCCTCTTTAGGTCCCTTTGTCCACTCAAGAATCTTTTTAGCCCAGTACATGCTGCACATAATTTGAAACTTTCAACAAGAGGATTATTAACAGTAAAGTTATAGCATTCGAGTTACATAAATCCACGAAAGCTTACTTTCGTCATACTTGGAAACCAAGGGGAAAAAGTACCCCCACATTTAACTCAAGTGGCAGCAACCGCAACTTAAGATGAAAATACGGGCTTAATTTGCATGGTTGTTGGATACTTATAAACAAGAATGAATGCATTCAAGCTCTCTAACTTTCAGGGATGCAGCGGGTTTACTCCTATAATCTGATTTTGTCAAATTTTTATACTGCTAATTGGCTGATTTAGTTATGTCTTCCAAGTTTTATCTTATTATTAGATTCATGGCTAATTTTTATCAATGTCAAATAACAGATAATAGGCATGCAAACAACATTCTCAACTTGCAATGAAAAAGAAAACGAAAAAGAAAAAGTACAATTTATTGAGAAGTTACTTACCGCATAAATCCATGCATCTTCCCATAGTAAACCATCCCGAGTTGTGAAGCATTCCAAAGCTGAAGTTGTGATAAAAATAAAAAATTTAAAAAAAAAACCTTAGAGATGAGAACAAAACTGAAAAGCTACAGCAAAGCATCACCGAGCTGAAATTTACTAATGCATGATGTCATAAAGCCCAAAAAAAAAAAAACCCTCAGCAATATATTTGGATAGGTCAAAGCACACAATTAAATTCAAGCAGTCACCAACAATTTGCTTACAGGATCAGCTGTTTGTGCCTTCTCCAATTGCTCCCTCCTACAAATTCAAGAGTCATTTGAGATTCACTCAGCACAATAGGGACAAATCCCACTACAGAGTGAATAATCGAGACAACAGAAAACCACTCACGTGTAAGTATGTTCTCGCTTATCAGAGGCATGATCCATCAAGGTCTTACGCGCCCATTCCCATGCCCCCTGTAATGTATCATAATTGGGCTGATAATAGCAAAAGTTATCAGCAAGTTCTCTACGCACAATCAACTCCTCTAAAAATGTATCAACTGCCTTCAGAGTAGCAAGCAAGATGAAACAGTGAACCATGCATCAGATATAACAAACTACTAGTGAAAGCAAGCCATATGATGATCGGAGATTCAAGTGCTACTAACCTGAGCATAAAGTTTCCGAACACTACGTGCCTCTAAGGCACATCTCTGGGCAGATATCTGCCCAAAGTGCAGATATGGAGACAAACAGGAAAGAGCTCTGGGCTTTAAAGGATTATTCCGGTCTGTAGAATAATTCTTCAACCTTTTTGTCAAGAAACCATCTTTGCTTCCCGTCAATACTTCCATTGCTGCAGTTTCTCCTGGTTCACACCATTCAATTTCAGGTACTTCTGCCCCATTCCTAGCCACAGGAAATACCAGCATTATTACACAAAATACTCTCAGCTCAACTCCACCAAAACAGATAAATTTCTGACCTCAAAACATCGGCAATGAGATTGTCCCAATCAGTCAACTGATTCATTGCATCCCATTTCTTATTTGGTGGTTGCAGAGTTGGAAACTCAATTAAGTACTCGGGAAGCAGTTTATTGATCTTACCCCTTATCGTCTTAGCACTATACTCCAACTTATCCGATGCAACCCAAATAGGAACTATATTATGGGCATCGACCTCGTGTATGGTCACTGAATCACTCACTCTCTTACAAATTTCATCTTTACATTTTCGAATCTGCCTTAACGGCGAGAAATCTGTAACTAAAAGTGAAGCTCCACACTCTCCAAGAAACTTTGGTATTGTTTCTTCAGCTGCTCCCTAAAAATTCAGTAAAAGAAAAAGCTAAATTTTGGTACCAAGCAGGGAAAAAATCACAGCTTTCTAACGAGAACAATGCTAGTAATCTAATGAAGAATCTTACACAACTAAGCTAGCTTAAATTAACTAACAGAAGTAGCAATTTTCACTTTTTACTTGAACATTCAGAACAAATTGGTAAAAAAGTTTTCGTTTTGTCAACACTTTCTTCTAAATTGGACCATAATTACCAATACCCTAAAACAAGAAACGGGTTACCTTCAAATGTATTTAAAAGGAAATAAAAACTTACTTGAAACAAGAAGAAGGGAATCTGAGTATCATCAATACTTTTTTGTAATTGACGTAAACCCTTTAGCATGAACCCTAGTTGCCTTGCTTTAGCTCCCAAGAATTGATCAAAAAGATTGAAAGCTATAGCCACGGGTACATTCGCCCTATTGGCTTGATCAACGGCGTGGATCAAAGCCCAGTTGTCTTTCAACCGTTGATCTCTAAACATCCAGTAAACCACGGGACCTGTTTTCAGTGGATGAGAGCCTTCCTTCAGGACCCGGATCCGACCCGATTGTACAGAGGTCGGTTTGGCTGACGGTGAAGATAGAGAAGCCATGAAGTGGGTAATGAGGAAGCGAAACGAAGGGCGTCGGCTACCGTGCGCCAGTGAGGGGGGGGGGAGGGCATAGGTTAACAAGGTGGGGGCTTAAGGAAGAAGAGAAATTGGAGGGAAGCTGCAACCAGAAACAGTATGAGGCTGTGGTTTTGAAACGATATACGTGGATATGTTAAAAGCTTGACACGTGAACAAAATAGCGATTGTTTCCTGCCCTTTAGCTTAAATATGGGGTAAGAGCAACTGCATCATAATATTATAATAATTACAGGTAATATAATTATCATAATAAAGTTAGGTTTATGATAATTTTTTAATTTTATTTATAAAATTATAAAAATTTTATTATTAATGCATTAAATATAAATTCATTTTATAAATCCGTTAAATCTATGCAGCTTTTTTTTGTTAAGATTTTGCTTTATTAATTTTTTTAGTCCAAAATTAAAATTGTTAAAAATAAAATTTGTAAAGTTTGAGTTCTAAATTTTTTTAAAAAAATTATAATTTAATGTAATATTTTTAAAAATAATAACCAAATTTTAGTTAGTTTGACAAAAAAATAAAATATGAATATTACAAAATGACACAAAAAACCAGTAATATTCTTAATATTAATTTGCATTATTTTTTTATTTTACATATTTTACTTTTATTTAAGTAAAAGCAAAGGGTAATGCTGATAATTGCATAATTGCTAGTTTTGATTGAATTCAAAATTCATATGCAAAGACATATCCTTATGCAAACCTCAAACTTCAAATGAATCAAACAAATGAAAAAAAAAAAGTTGCAATATTTGTTTTTTTTTTTGGTTTGTAATTTACAACACATGCACACACATATTGTATATATGTGTATATATATCGTAGTGCTTGGAAATGGAGCTGAATGTTGTGCTCGTAACGCATACTACAAGATCATGTCAAATATTTTTGATGTCTGCCGCCCCTCACAGTCTTTGAGTTATTAATTAATTTAGGTCTTCTTTTTTTTTTTTTTTAATTTGTTTGTTTGAAAATTTTAGCAAAATAAAGGTAAATTGTTCAGTTTCTCAGATTAAGGTAAAATCTCTATCTCGAATTTTATATTCAAGATTAATGTCAACAAGTGATCTCCAAGAAGATTCTGACCTCTTCATATTCAATGAAAGCTAGATAGCATGTTCTTAATTACTTTGCAGATAACTAGCACATGCTTTTTTCGGTTTATATATCTTATCAAGTTCCATTCAAACACGTCTTAAGGTTGCTCCCAGTTCAAGTATTAATTGGTCTAAAGACTGAAAAATATACTTGTTGCAGCAACCACATATAAATCAAAGATACTTGCTTAGCAGCTGAGGATTGCATCCACTGTACGACGTATAGCAAAGACCTGATTTGCTTGCTGCTGTGCTTTCTAAGTCCTAAATTTTATTTCCATCTTTGTGGAGTTTGGGTTTTGGTTGGACTTTTCATTTTTCAATGTTGTGTTGTCACATGTCACATTATACGTCAGCCTGCTGAAAGACAGGTCTGAGATTTCAACTTTGCTAATATACTTAATGAGATCCAAACTTTTAATCGGGTGCCTGAATTGCTAGACATATATTATGTGTTTGATTTAGCTTTCAGTCGCTTTCAAAGTGATAGCAATTTCACTCTTTTAGGCATTTGTTTCATCTTGTCGGTTGCGAGGCTGGGGTTGAGAGGTTTTCCAAAATCATTCTTGATTTCTTCGATGAAACGAAATCATGATTTCATGGATACTGCTAAGAATTATTATGTGAAAAACATATATCCCTTGGACAACTTTAAGAAACCCTTTTAGTTAGTTTCTGTTCTTTTGTTTGCTTTGTTAGTTTCTGGTTTTTTATCTTGTTTAGATCAATCATTGTCAGTTTCCCCTTAACTAATCTATTAACTCCAGAAATCTCGAATTATTAGATGATTGATTTATTGACAAAGTTAAATCATTAATTCTTCATCACCAGTGTTACCCTAAGAAGTAGTATTGGAAACTCTAAATCAGATATCAAGCAGTTTTGCCAGGGAACACTAAAAAAGGCTAAAGTTAGTCCAGAAATTTTAGGTAGTATTATGGAAGGAATCATGAATATTTAGGTAGAGTTTAATCAGCACAATTTTTCCCTATTAGTTGCTAGAAATTTTATTTTCATCAAAGCCATTTTTAAGGGTATTGACTTGCTGAATCAACAGAGATCCCGTGAAGAAACAGTCAATTTTTGATCTGATAATTTATATATATAGGCTATAGCCTTCAATGCTCAAGTCATACATAGACAAACTTTTTTCTCTATTTGTTAGTTAGACGTCAATTTTAGTTTCCACCAATATCATTCTTGCTTGGTAACATCAAGAAAACGCAATCTTAATTCACCCCTATTCCAAAATTCCTATGCGGAGAGTTAAAAAGTATATAAATAAGACTGTAAAGCAATTGTACTTTGATTCTAATTTCCCAATCCAATCTGCTCTCTATTCCCTGATTATTCTATTCGTTTTTAGGTTAAACCAAAGTGATGGCTGATTTCTCAATCATAATCTTTTAGTATTTTGGTGTTAGATGCCCGACAAAACCTCCGAATCCATCAAAATAATGCAGCTATAAGGTCACATCAGTAAAAATCGAAGAATTGTAAAGTAATGGTCCTTGTGCTAAATGACCAATCTGTTGAAAATTCTGGGGCGTTGAAACTTGAAACTCCAGGCAGGCAACCTACCAACACTATAACCATAATTATAATATTATTACGAAGTCAAAAATGTTGGCCTGGCTTATCTATTTGCTCCTGAAAACAAACAATATGGCTTGATAGAGATAGATTGTGTTAACTGATAAGATGTTCCTCCTCCTGATCAGTCGCAGCCGACAGCCACCGAGCTGGATGCAAAGAGTAGTCAGTAATCACAACGCACAATCCAACTCACAAACCAAGTAACATGGAAAAGATGTATAGGAAAGTTGAAGACCCTTCCACTAATGTCGAATATCCCAAACCATCAAATCCTCCAAGAACAAGTTCGCTTGTGTCCCTGGAACTGTTTGTGAACGATGATGCAGCTAGCAGAGGATGGACGAATAACCAGAGACTAAAATGTAATTACTACTAGCTATTTCGTCTCTTTTTTCTGCATATATAATTATATATCATGCAGCATATCAAAACACAGCAATTGCTAACAATAAGAAAATTAACCAGTAAACTAATCTTGGATTGTATTATAATTTAAATTTATAAGCTAGCTAAGATCAGTGAATATCTCATAAAGTTGAATTTCAACATTATTTCTGCAGTGCAAGAGAATTGGATATTGTCTCCTTCAAGAACTACTCTTATCTCCTCCTGAAGTTATTCCCAGTAAAAACTCTTTGATTGGTACACAAAATAAGACATGTTTGGTTGGTTGCATTTACTGATAAACAAGGACTATCGTCTTTACTCTTTACTCCTCTTTAGTAAGAAAAAGACTGACATATCTCTCAGCTGTAAAGATATGCCTAGAAATTAAAAGCATGGAGATTAAGCCTTGTGACCCTCCCAATCCCAAGGACATAAAAATAATTAAATTAAAGTAATGGTAAAAAGGAAAAGAACCCAAAAAAAAAAAAGGGCACAACTTTCAGCAAGAATATTTTGCATCCAATCCTGACAAATTGAGCAAACCAGAAGCAATGTCTTCAAGGAAAATGAAACTTCCATTTTCCACTTTTTCCCCGGCCCCCATTAAAAAAAAAAAAAAAAAACGAGGAAATTGCACTAGTGGTGGCAATGGTTGGTAGTCTTTCATAGAAGATTGTAATCTTCAATGCTGCTTCTTGTTTATATCTGCTGGTTGGTTGCTTCTGCCCCATGTTAGGAACATGAACTGCAACTTTGGTAAGTTTTCTTTTATTATTATTAAACGTCAAAAGTGAGCTTATAATTAAATAACTTTAACCCCTCGTGATACACATTTTGTTCTTAAATTGCAAGAAACGTTGCTTTAAATTTTTTTAAAAAATAGATACCATAATCTGATGGTTCAATTGCGAACAAAAATTCGGAGGTTAAAAAACCTGAAAAATATTAGAAATTCGAATTTAATTTTATCGAAATAAAAAACATTAATGAACCATTTGAATTAAGCCAATATAAAATTCCATTCCCTTCAACCCTTGGTTCATGATTGAACGTTCTTTATTACATCAGCTTAAAACCTTTTGTTTTTATTCATCTCAACATTATCAATCTCAAAATAAAACATTAAATGCACGGTGCTAAAATTAAAGTTTTAAACTCAAATAATACAATCGCAAGTTCTTATCTTATTCAAAAGATTTAATTGAAAAAAAAAAAATCTAAAATCCTTATACATTATAATAGAATTTTAGGAACAAAGTCTTTTCTAAATGTATTAAAAAACAAATGAACTAGATGAACACGTATATCCTTTTCTTTGTAAATTATTCTTCTAAATATTCAAAAAGATAGTTCATAAATCATTAGAAAAATGAAAAAAAAAAACCCAATTCAGTGCCCCAATCAGCGCATACATTTTATACTTTAATTATTGGAAAAGTATATGCATATGATTTAAAATTGTAGGGTTTCCCCAAATATGGGAAATTGAGTAAAGTTTACAAGCTACTAAGATAGGGAAAAAAAATTTCTAGTTCAAATGAATTATCTAAGCTAAAATTTTTAAATTTCATAAATAAATTAAAATTTTGATAAATTATTATTATATTAAATTCTAATGCTTTTATTAATAGGAAATTGTATCAATCCTTTTGAATCTGTTGATATCGACATCATAAAATATCAAATGATTTTCAATAATTAAACTTGCATTTATTATTATTTCATGACAACTACGGGAATAACATCCAAATTTTATTTAATTAATACTCCAATTATTACTACTATTTTTTTTAACTAAAAACATATAATTGCTTAATTGCTAGTTGTTATTGTACTTATCAAACCGGGTTTAATGCCAATGACATATTATTGTATTTGTTAATTAACTTTGCTTGTATTCCAATCTTCTTTTATTTTATTACATTAAAAATTAGAAGACATTAATTTGTTAACTGTTACAACTTGCCCACTGTAGAAATATAGTAATAATAAAAAGAAATTAATCAGTTTCCAGATAACAAAAGAATCTCTTATTGTTGCTTAGCTAAATGTACCATTTTAAACAAACAAATCAATGAGTTCTTTTTTTTTTTGTTTGCCATTTTTTAAATATTAAAACTCATAGTTGCTTAAACAGTAAGTTATTAGCAATGTTAAATGTTCTTTTTTTAAATTTCACAAACTACTTTTGTGAAATGACAAAAATATCCTTGGAAGGGGAATTTCAACCTAAGAGGATAGTTTTGAAATTTGGATTGAAAATTGAAAATGAATTTTGGATTGAAAATTGAAATCATGGGTGCCCAAATCCTAGACTTAATGTTTGTATACTTGGGCACCCAAAAAATAATTGTACTCATACAGAAGAAAAAATCAAATCAAAGCAAGATTGACCAATAGAAATAAAAAAAAAAGTAGGAAAAAAAATGAAAAAGTAAAAAATAAGAGGTTCTAATCAATCAAATGATGTTAATTGGAGATTATGCCCCACAAGACCAACAAAAGCAAAACCAAGCACTTTTCAACGTACCCCATTAAATAAGTCATAGAAACCCCACTTTCTTACTAAAAATAAATTAAAGTTACACTATCCTTTTTTTTTAATTATTATAATCTCAATTGTTTTTTGAATATTTATGTACAGATTCGTGAACCAACCAACTATAGCATTGAGCTTGGTAAAACTAAAATTAGAACAATATCTTATATATTTGTTTAATCTATGTTGTGTCAATCAATCAGTTATGTAATTCTTTTTTTAAAAAATTAGTGATTAAGAAACTTAATTACAATAATAATAAGTAATTAAATGAAAAAAGTGTATAAAAGATGGTGGCAATTATTCCGTTCGTTGTAATTGAAAGCTAAATTTTTTAAGTGAAACTTTTATAGTGATACTATAAACAACAGCTCCAATCGACCATGTGATGATAGGAAAAAGATCCGATACGCACTTATTAAATGATAGAAAAACATTTTATTTCTTTGTTTAAAAATAAGTGATTTACATTTAATTAAAATTTATGATTGAAGTTTTACTGATTTTAAATTGAATATAAAAAATAAGTAAACTTTAATTAAAATAATACTTGAATTAATATTAATATTAAATTTAATTAAAAGTGTATTATTCATCTTTAAATAAAATACTTTTACTATTCTTTTTAAGTAAAAAAGAAGAGCCTTCCTCGTGGTAAATGATGATACAAGTATTGTTGCAGCAAATTGATTCCGGTTTCGGATTTCTCCGACGCTTACATGTGCTGCCTTAGCTATACACGGTAGTAATCACTGCGTGTCAATACCGAGGTGTAAAATTAAATTATGACTCCGTTTTTAATGTTATAATAATAACAATATAGAAGATTAAGGTTCACTTAATCATTCAGATATATTAATTTTATTATATATATATTAATATATGTATATAACTTTAACTAAGGTTCAATGATACTTGTTGATGCTCTTCTTATAAAAAGTCGATTATGATTTTGCAGCATAGAAAGGGTCAAAATGGTGACAGAGTTGGTATTCCAGGGCACTCTTCGATGATAAAATTAGTGAATGGGTTTTTACTAAATACGTTTAAGAAAGCTTAAAATGAAAAGGTCGGCCTTACATTCAAGTTCGCTTACCTTTTTATAAGTATTATTGAGAGACATGGTATCAGATAATTTGACAAGAAGGTAGTTAGTGTCGAGCTAGTTGTTAGGCTATGGTGCTTTGTGATCGGCTTTATTAGTCGACCGTCATTCGAGAGGTGTTAATTTTGAGGTTATGCTACTGTCAAAATGTCACATCGATGTCTGATCATGTTTCGACGGTCGCCTGGTTGTCTAGCTGTCTTTTTAGTTATAACGACTGTGGTGATGAAGTATTTAGTCGATTGTCTAATTGATATAACAATACTGTTAACATTTTCTTATATTATCATGTTATTATATTATAGCACATTAATTACGTGGGTAGTTAAGAAAAAATATGAATAGAATTTTATTTTTTAAAAAAATTTAATTAGTGAATAGTTTTTTATAAAAAAATACAAATTTATTTAAATTTAATGAATTATGATTGACCCTAAATTTAATCACTTTTATTATATATAGTATAAATAAAAGTATAATTAATTAAAAATATTTGATATAGTGGTTAAATACGATTGTCCCATGAAACTACTC
>JAQSVH010000006.1:853869-864023 GCA_029448705.1 Adansonia digitata | reverse complement strand
GAATCGGACAGCACGAAGCAAGTGTGTCGATCACGCTTGTTTACAAAGGAAATGAGAATGATCATGCTAAGGATCCACAATTCAAATAATATTGAAAACGAAGGGACCAGCTGTGCATGATTTCAATTACACAAAAGTTTCAGTTGCAGTTCAAGATCTAAATAAAGAAACAAATGTAACAAACTTTTTCAGACAGAAAGGTAATCATCTTTAGAAGATTAGTGACTTTATCAAGAACAATAAAATGGTGAACTGGACCGGAAGAGAAATTGCATTTTTTTTCTCTTTTTTTTTTCCCGGATTCTAAAGAAAACAAATAAGGGCTCATAACTAAGTCTTTAAGCAAGTTTGTAAATGAAATAGAGAAAATTCAGTAAGCAATATCACCTACATACACATGTATTGCAGTCCTAACCGATATCGAGTTCCATAAACAAGAAATCACATATGGAATTTAGCATATAAGCCAAATCAGATCACATAAATTCCAATATTTACTCAAGAAAACAGCACATTAGTGCACATGTCAAAGCATATGACTTGTTGAAAATTTAAAGTCAAGATATGTTCATAAAACCAAAAGAGAAATCATAAATCTTTCCCTTGTATAGATATTATTTTTTATTAAAAAAAATGCTAGGAAATGAAAAAAAAAAAAGTTACAATGTTCTTCCTGTTCTTTTAACTTCTACTCATGCAGCATTTTCTATATTAACAAACAAGAAGACTCTTTTCTGCAAATCCAAAAGCCCCAGAATCATATGCTAGGGTATAAGATGGGAAAATGCTCAAACTGTGAGGCTGAGCAGTGGTAGGAATACAATATTCAACCAATATCAAAGCCCTTTTGCTCCCACCTGACTCTCCCAAAATCTTCTAAAGAGTAATTAAAGCTAGTACAAATTACAAAATGGAAAAAAAAAAAAAAGTAGTAAAAAGAATTTAAAAAATCCTAAAATTCTCAAATTTCTAAAGAAATGAGGAAAAAAAAGGAGAAAAAAAAACGTTCACACTGAGGATGTTTCAACAAGAACCTCATTTAGCACATCATCCTCACCATGTGCCGATGCGAAAAGCTCTGCATCCTTCTCTTCATCGGTGGAAAAATCTCGCCTATCGAGCTTGTTGTGTGCTGCGATAAATATCAACTTTTGAGCCTTCCCCATGCCCACCCTTGAATGGCCATGCGCGCCTACCCATCTCAACAAAGGCCAACTACATTTGAATCCACATGAAGTTGCATGGAGGAAAATCAGCCTGACTGCAACTTTCCCTAGGAACTTGAACTCAGTTAGATAAGTTTCCCAAACAAGCCTACTGCTCTGCGGATTAACAATTTTCATCTTCCCAGTGACTGGATCTCTCTCCTTCATTTGCACTGCTTGTGCATATACCGGATCGAGCCCTTCGGTTCTCCATTTCATAAGTTCCATAAGAGCAATATGAGCCTCCTCCCTAGATACAAGCCTGGTTATCAGCTTATCAACATCTTTTTCTTGCTCAGGTGTCAAGCATTTGAATGGGGGAAGGTACTTGCCACTCATGTCTTTAATCAAATAAAGTGGATCGAGTATATATGCAGCAGCCCAAGCCGGGTGGTAGTTCTTCTTGAACCTCCTTTCGATCACTTTCTCTACTGGACCTTCTGCAATGTGAAACTTTGAACACCAATCTTTCAACTTGGTTCTAAGATCATCCCAAAGTGGCAGGCATTGCCCAACTAGTGGTCTTTCTATCTCAATCTCATGAGCCATTTCTTTGATCAATTTAACCAATGAATGCACTGCCTTTAATTCGTTCCAAAACCCCATATCTCGAATCATCTCTGCAACTTCCCTGGCAACTGGATCCTCCATCGATACCAGCTTGTATGTTTCGTCAAGCAAAACCAACTGAAGTGCCTGAGCTGAGTTCAATATATCTTCAACCACTGCATACACAGGTCCAAAATTCAAGCTTCCACGATCACGCAAGGGTACTCTCAATAACCCGGCACTCCCACACTCCTGCAACTGATACTTTTTAAAGCTACTTCGAATTTGGCTCGTATTATTTATGAAATTTGCAAGCTTCAAGGCATTCTCTGTCACTGTCCTGAACAAAGGAAGCTCCTTGCTGAAGTCCTTAATCAAGCTATTAAAACCCTGAAATTGACAAGAAAGATTAACCATCCAATGATGCTGATTCTCCAAATTCCTCAATGCTTTAGCCTTAAACTTATCAGCAACAATTCCTGCACATTGCCGCACAGCATTCCCACAGATTCCGGTTACCGTCTCCCACAGCACCTCCTCTGCATATTTAGAAGGAACAGAACCACTGAGAAAAACTGCTCTTCTATACAAACTAGTCCCATTAGGCAAATTCACGGTCAAATTCACCAAGCTCTCTTCCCCATTGGAATATCTCTCAACTTTCCACCCATCAGATGCAATCTGAAAGAACATAGCATCTCTAATCCTCGCCTCGGATTCAGCTTTCACTTCCTCGTACTTAACATCCAATCTACTCCCAACAAGCTCCCTTCTTGAAACTGGTGGCAACCCAACCTGATTAAGAAAAGCTCTAAACTTTGGATGTTCAAGACTGGAGAAAGAAACCGAACCACAACACTCATAAATCCAATCAGCTAAAAACCCAACTGCACACTCAATCTGGGACTTGCTTAAAGTTGGCCCAGGTGATGCTTTAGGACTTTTTAGCTTCTTCACACTATCTTCCAACATGGCCAGAGCACCTAAATCCTCTCTCCCTCCAGACAAGACCAAATGCTGCTGATGTTGTGGTGCCAAACTTCCACCACTCGCCGTCACAACCGCCCCTGGCGACGGCGAGTAAGCTAACTCCCCACAAAACCTTGAAGGGTCAACAATAGCCAAGGGAGTAGCCTGATAAGAACAACCCGACCCTGAAACAGAACCGGAACCCGAGGCAACAAGGACCCCGCCGGTGGCAGTTACAGTAGCCGACGAAGAACTTCGTTTTCTATTACTTTGAGCTGCGGTTGCAGTTCCCACCGTTGTCGGAGATGGAGAAACAGAAGAAATGGGTTTAGCAAGAGAGTTAAAGTTGGGACAAGTTCCCCTCTTTAGATGTTCTGAAGCTGTTCTTGAAGGATTAGAAGCTGAGAAAACGGCATCGCACAAAGAGCACCGGAGCTTTACAGCTTTGGGAAGTCCGGTATCAGTGTTATGAACGAGCATAGGCTCGAGATGAGCCCAATACCAAGCTCCTTTACCTTTTATAGCCTTGGTTCGAACCATGACTAACCCTTCGTACCTTTTGTGTACGGACTTGGCTGTTAACTCGTCGGCTGAGACTGAGTCCACCGGAGCAGTTTCTGTATTAGTCGTGGCAGCCATTGCAGAGTGACTTAATTTTTTTTTTTTGAAAAAAAGGAAAATTTGGCACTCTTTTTTCGAGTTTCACCGAAAGATTCTGCTTCAAGTCTTTGTTTCTGTTGATGTCGTTGTTGTTCTTGTCATCATTTTCTTCCTCTTCTCCCTGTTCCCTTGGATTATATAAACGACAACATTTTATGGGATTTTGCATTTATCCGGGAAAATCCGCCGGCAGCGGCCGGATCTTGATTTCCCGACAACTTTCCATGCAACTTTTGTTATAGGGTCTTTGTTGTATTTTTAGCAGAAGAAATTTCTAAGCGAGAGAGAGAGAGAGAGAGAGAGGAGTAAAATGGGTAAGGACGTAGGGTAAGAGAGAAATAAGGGGGACACGAGACGAGGGAGATAGAGCAATGTACGTACGCCGTAACACGCGCCGTCGATGTGAGCGTGGGGGAAAAGGGAAAGTTCCGGCTGATGTAAACTGGTGCAATGAGGCAAAACACCGGAGTCCCACGTACGAAAACATTTACTAACTGACACCGGTTGTCACGAACAGGTGATTGGAGAGTAAAAATCACGCGCCCTTTAAATTGGTTCTACTTTTGGTATCACTTTCATGTTTCAATTCAACCTTTAATTTTCTTTTTCTTTTTAAAATTTCATTTCATTTTTTTTCTTTTCCTTTTGTGTTGTTGGGGTCTTCTTTGTCTTGTCTGCCTCTTTTCCTTCATTTTCTTTTCTCTGTTTGGGAATTTTCCTTTAGAAAAAAAAGATAAAAATATATTTTTTTTCTTTTTATTTTGGGGGGAGGGGGGGTTTGGGGAAGCAAGCAGACCAGAGTTGAGTTAAATTGGGTTTCCATTTGTGACCCGTTGTTAATGTGGTTTTTTTCCGGAAAGTGGACGTAAAAAGGGCAACCTAGGAATTTAATGAATTCCCAAACTTCAACCAGTTCTTCTTGGGCAGTGTTGACCAAACACAGCCAAAAGAATGCCTTGAAAAAGTTCCACCAAACACCCTATGTAATCAAAGCTTGGGGATTTTTTCTCATTTATTTTATTACTTTTTCCTTTTTTTATCATTTCTTTATATTGAATTTTTGTTAGATTTAGAAGTAGATAGATTTTTTATATTCGTATTATTTTTATCATAATTATATTTATATAAATTTTAATATTTTAATAATTAATAAAAATAAAAAATAATTTACTGCATGCTCATCACATGACTTGATTATCAAAAATAATGATTTATGTTATATAATTTTATGAACATTCATATCGTATTTGTAATTTTTTATTCGTATAATATTTTATGTTATAATTTAATTATTTTTATCGATCATATCTAACATTATTAAATATTTATTTAATTAATACTTATAAACACTAATTAAAAATTATTTAAATAATACTTTTTTAAAACATCTTTACATTTTTATGAAATATTTTAAAAATTAATTATATTTTTTTACAAATATCATCTTAACTACCCTCACAAGATATTTATTAACGTCTCTCAATTATTGGATTTAACATTAAGTACTACTTCATCATCCACCCCATACGTTTGGTAAAAGTTTATGGTAAATAAAATATTTTAATTTTTATATTATTAAATTAAATATTTTTATTTTTATATTTTTATATTGTAGCAAATAAAAAAAATTAATGGTGTTAAAAAATTGATTAAATGCTTATAAAATATTGACATGTTATGTGATATAAAACTTTAAATTTTATATAAAAATAAAATTGAGTTTAGGATCGGGTTTGGATCAATTTTTTTATATAAAATTAAAAATTTTACATCACATAACAAGTTAACATTTTATCACTATTTAAATTTTTTTAGCACCGTTAATCATTTTTTTATTTGTTATAATTTTAAAAATATAAAAATTAAAATATTAAATTCAATAATATAAGAATTAAAATTCTTGTTTCACTCTAACACAGAAATTTCCAATAAACTTTTACTAAATTTTAATTTGTAAAGAAGTTTTTATTTTGATTTAAATGTGATTTAGACACCCCCTTAATTTATCAATAAGAACAACTACCTAGAAATATTGATTACAAAGGTCAAAAGAATTTCAACATTGAAATTAACTCTTAATCACAACAATAATCTTTCATCTGATTTTCAACTTAAACTGTATGATGCTAATCATGGCCAAAATACATGAAGAATAATCATCATGGAAACAATCATTCATTTTATATTGTGATCTAGAAAAACAAAAAAAAAAGGGTCATTTAGCCAAAGTGGCTAACCTTTAAAACTAGGTATTACAAACATCAATATGTTCTATGGACAAAATATTTTATTTTCCCCCAATTGGCCTTTTTGTATTTTAAAACAAAATTTTTGAAGATATGCTTCACGAGGGATTGAAATGAGAATTTCGAAACAAGGGTTTCTTCTAAATTTAATTGACAATCTTATTTTATCCTTTTAAAACAAAAAGAAGTCTTTATATATAATTATAGATTTTATGATCTTAAGGGATTAAAAGAATGTCCAAAACTTCATTAATATTGTTTTTTTTTTTTTTGGGGGGGGAAAGCAAAATACACCACTTGTAAAAAAAATGTAAAAGTTTCATTAAGATTTTATTCAAGATCTTGATGTCTAAAAAAAAATTTTATTTTTCTTGAGTAGTGGTGTTCGTGATCCGATGAGGTTGCTATTCGAAAAAAAAAATTTATCTTGCCTAAGTGAGACTAATTAGAAACATTATATTAATATCTTAAATAAAATAAAATAATTATATTTTTATTTATAATTAAATTTAAATAATTTTTTATATAAATAATAATTTGAATTAAGTTGAATCGAATCCCTAACTTTTGAACAGCTCTATTTTTAAATTAAAACTTTCTTTTCAAATAAGAATAAAGAAGTTTTTGTTTTATATTTGTTTTGTTATTAGAATTGGGGGGGTGAGGGAGGAGAGATTAAGTATAATATATCTATTTTAAAACAAAAGTTGTTACTAATTAAATCTAAATTAGTGCGAAGAGAAAGCGTTGATTAAATTGTTAAAACGAAGTTTAGCTGTTCCTCAAATGTGAGAAGAAGGTCAATATTTAATGCCTTTGTTGGCCACATATGCATTGAGTCCATAAACCCATTCGTCTCCCAACTGTCATCCAGCTTATATGTCATGGTTCGAACCCATTTCCCTAAGCAAACAATATTGAATTATTCCCGAATTCCAGATCTGGGAATTTTATACACATAGTTTTTACATAATTATGATTGAAAAAAAAATTGATCTATGTATTAATTATGTTAAGTTAATTGTGTTTAAATATATTATGCATGGTGTTAAAGTTACTTTATAATTTCATATTTAAAAAACGTATGACATTTATGTTGTATTTTTATATTGTGCTTAAAGGGAAAAATTTATTAATCCCTTGATTAAAGATGAGCTAATTTACATGCCAATTCTAAGAATGCAATTGGAAAGGAGGAAAACTTACAAATCTAATCCACTTGGTTTTAGTAGTTTTATTTACAAGAACTAAAATGTGAATACATGGACGAAAGATTAAAATTTTCACAATTTTAGAGAATGGGGTGTTGGATTTCTATAGTTCGCAAGCACACACCTTAAAAGCAAACTCTAAAAAGTTTTGAAATTTTTTAACCAAATTCGACAAAAGAAAAATTCTTCAAACCTTGTCGTTTTTTAACGGAGGTTATAATTTAAGAATGAAAAAAATAAAATAAAAATGTTGAAAATTGAATTAAATTTATTGAAATATTATCTTTTAAAATTTATAACATAAATCAGTTTAATTAAGTATCGAATTTAGCTCACAACGTGTAGTTTTCAATATCTTTTCTAACGCCTACTACATGAGAATTGAAAACATTTCTTTGGAGGTATTTGTCCCTCGTTGTCTATCTTTCCAACAAAAAAGGAATTATCATGAATTTTTTCAATTATAAATAAAGTTAGAATTGTATATAATAATTATTAATCTATATGTGGGGGTGGTTTCAATTGACTTATTATTATTAGAGAAAGCCTCCTTGGCAGTTAGCAAATTTGGTGGCAATCACATGTTTGCTATCAACTTTCTTTGTAATTTGTTATTGTGCTAGCCAATGGAATAATAAATACAAAACTTTTTTTTTTCGTTTTCTATACTATTGTAAAACACTTTAAGTAAAAATCAATTTTATCTTTCCGAGATTTTAAGTTTAATATGATATAACAAAGATCATTCTAATTTTATTACCATATATTAGAAGCATATCACTTATAGTTACCACGGTATAATTAATCAATCATAATTTTTAATTATGTAAGACCTATAAAAATATTATGTAGAACTCATGATTTTAAGCGGTAAACCTCATATAATTTGTGTTGTGATTGCATAATTACATAATTATTAAAAAAATTATAATTGAAATGATCACCGTAAATTATCTATTTCCTTTTTATTTTATTAAGTTTTACTTTTTTAATACATATTAAAAGGAAAATATCATCCTTAAAAATTTTCACTTATAATTTGAATTGTTTGAAAAACATTTAGTGCTTATTAGTATGAATACTAGTACACATTTTTAACAATTTCAAGTTTGAATCAAAAGTAATGTTTTATCAATATTCAAGTTATTATGTATTTATAGAAATTGACATGTTAATAATTCATGTTATCTACATATTATTGTATTCATGAATGTATATATTAAATTTTATATCATATTTAATTATTTTTTTTGTGTTATATTTGCATCGAATCCTTAGAAATTATAAGCAACCTCTCTCTTTATTGAATAAAAAGTCAAAAGGAAAACCAAACTCATTGTCGATCAACCCCTCTACAAAAATGAAAAATAAAATAAAATGATAGCAATACCCATCAACTAAAATTTTCCTTTGTGTGTGAGGCACAAATTTTGCATAAATGTTAACCACTAAAATAAAACATGGAAAAATGATGGGTATAATTGCTATCTTATTTTGAAATTTTCAAATCTAATGATTTCCTCAATTGTTCTCAAATGGGGTACTACAAATTAACAAAATTCAAAATAAGCTTTATTTTGTTTGTTATCTTTTTCAAAATTTTGCAGTCTAGGGAAGTCAATCAAAGAGGGTTTTTTTTTAAATATATATATGATTCTTTATTGAATTATGAAAATAATTATTTCCCTTCTCTTCACAATCATGCTTCATACTTGAATTTTGAATTCAAAATCTTAAAGTTTCTTAAAAAGGAACTAAATTAAGAATATATCATTAATTTTTTGCTTTTTTTTTTCCTTTTCACTCTTTGTTTAAAATGGAAATGTAGACATCTTTGTTTACATAATAGACAAGAATCACAAGACTAAAGACTTTCCTTCAAGAAATATGCATTATTTTGATGCTATTTATTTGGCAACACAAATACCTTTCCTAAATTCCAAGCTTTCAACATACTCTTATCTACATTCCTTTTCTTCCATTCTACATAATAATGGACACTTTCATTTTACATTTATCATTAGATTGCACCAAAATCACCCTTTTATTTTATTTTTTTCTTCAAAGAAAGGATAAAATAATTCATTTTGTTCCATTTCATATGTTTCAATTATTTGACATGCCATGGGAGTTTTGAAAGAAATTCATGATATTTCTAATAATTCTAATTAAATTGGCAAAATCATCCAAAAATTAATTAAACTACAACATCTTCTTCAAGCCCCATTAATTGGGTGTTCTCAAATTCAAAACATTTTTGCAAAGTTATGATTAGGAACTTCTTTTGTTTGGATGTGTACACAATGAGAGTTTCATGCATATCACAAAATTAGTAATGTTTCCATATTATCAGTGTGGACCAAATTGAGCAAACTCGGTTGTTTTTATTATGGGGGGTATATGACCCATTCTTTTTTACCTAAGGGCCCATGATTAACCTTGTGATTTATGCCACGTGTCCATCATGGATTAATGAAGGTAAACAATTCCCCCCTCAATGATGCCACAAAAAAGAAATAGCATAAAGTTTGAGAAATAATAAGAAAAGTCATTAGCAATTTCCTTCACTTTATAAAAAAGTGGGAGGAGAGGGTAAAGAAAAAAAGAGGAAGGACGGAGGGGGGACCCCTCACAAACATTGAAAGCTGAAACTTGTTTTTGCAAAAATTACAAACCAGCTGGCTTTGATCAACCACATGATTAATGGACCCACCCTTGTTTTGGTGAAATCCTTGTGGTTTCATCACTTCCACCTGGACCTCACTTGAAGTTAACCAGATTGGACAATGATACAAAATTCTCTTTTCGAGTTACAGTTGCTGCTCATTTTCTTATTCGATAGTTCAGTCCAATAACCCAATTTCAGGCCTAAAAATTGGACCCCAAAAGCCGAATTTTAGAGCCCAATGCATGAAAAATGATTTTGGAGACCCAGCTTGAGGAAGGAGAGCTTGGGTTGGAATTGGATTGCCATGAACTTGAGACATTGAAGCCCTAACTGAATCAGGATTACTTACTGACTCTGCAGTTTAATCTCAACACAACATGTTCTGCAGTTCATAACGTCGCATTTATGAGAACGAGAACTGATTTCTCCCTCAACAACCAAGATGCATGATATCACAAGGGGAAATGGCCAAGTTGATCTTCATCTGAATCACTTGGAAGTCTAACTTGGCCTTATTTCCAATATCATTATAACTAATGAACAGAATGCAAGGCCATGTTCAAAGCCATCATCTTAAGACTTACTGGTGATTGCACATAATAAGCATGAAAGATATTTGGAAACAACGGAATTAACTTCTTAAGCA
>JAQSVH010000006.1:827550-842347 GCA_029448705.1 Adansonia digitata | reverse complement strand
CAGAAAGGGAAAAAAAAAAAAAAGTTTATAAGATATGGCTTGCCTTGCAAGTCTGGTTTTCTTAACCGAACCATTTGAGAAAATGAGCTTAGAAATAGAAAAATCTATGGAAATGAGTCAAATGACTTGACGGCTACATCAATTTAAGGTTAGATGGTCGATTCAAATTAAATTTAAATAAAAATTTTTTTATTTTAATTATTTAATTTAAAAATTAATTTTTATTTGAATTACGGTTGAAAAAATTTTGAATCACAATTTGATTTGACTTGTGAGTATTTTCGTTGAAAATGTTGATTGATTTTTTTTTACTAATAAATATTTTTAAATATTATTTAAAATTAATTAATATATTATCTATATTAATAATATTATATTAAATTCAGTAATTGGTAATTCTATTCATAATTTTCTATGCATTTATAAAGATATTTCTATACTTAAAAACCTTAAACAGTGTTTCTATGATAATTGTTGGTAAATTTTTTTAGGTAACTACTAAGGATTAAAAAAAAGAAAAAAGAGAGAGAGTGATTTACATCAAACTCTTTTGATTACTTGGCTTTGAAGCACTTTGGGGCATTGCGGGTTTAGAAAAAAGTTCAATTTTTCGACCAATATTTAATATGATTGTGACTTCATGGTTTGACAATATGATTAAATGATTAATTAATTGTTAAACACGAGATTAATTATGTATAATAATGTAAGCTTGTGTTATTTTGCGTTACTAATACAAAAGCATACATTATATATTATATTGGATAAAAAGGAAATTGCGAACTGCAAAATATTTTACTCTGCTTATATTAAAAAACAAAAAAAATTACAGCAATGTATAACATATTTCTTTTTTATTCGGATATAATACGTTAGGTAATTTCTTACTTTAAATTAAAGATAAAAAAATCGATTTATTTCGCTTTTATTAATGTTGGTTTCTACTTTCTTTTCCAAATAATTTCATTTATTAACTACTTTTCTCGACAAAGAATCTAAGAACAACTCTTTATATATGAAACCTAAGGAAATTAATACCATTAATTAACATTTAACATAACTTTTTCGGCATGTTCTTTTTTCCCTCTCTTTGGTGAAGTTTATTAATGAAGTTAGTTTCAGATCATCAAGATCCAGCATAGCTTTCCAACAAAGAAAAAAAATGCAAATTAAGTAACCTGCCAGCTTTTAAGTTTGAGGTTTTGTTAATCTAATTTTTTTATTTTTTTTAAATATTGGTAATGATATAGATTTTTAACACATTTAAAAAAGAGTACGTGAATATAATCTTAAAATATTTAAAAAATTTTAATAAATTGAATATACTAATATTAAACTCGTATTTGTATTTATTACTTATTTTAGAATTAGAAAAATAGATTTATGAGATTATAAAATATGCTTTTATTTATTTTTTTCATTAATGAATTGATACGGGCAGTTATTACGTCAACTCCAACCAGCTGGAATCTCTAAGAAAAAATAAAATAAAATCTTGTCGTTGATAAAGAAAAGTTGATTTGTAAAAGGCTGACCCATTAAAAAAATGCTGCAAATTGAAGTCAAATTGGGATGGAGACTTTTGCCCTCTCCAGAAGGCAAAGGCTTTTTGAGGAAAATTACGGATTGTGGGCCTTCTGGCTCCCTTTGACAAAGGCATTGAATCCAATTGGCTACCCATTTGAGCCCCGTGGGACAAAATTGAAAAAAAAAAGAAAATACAAGTTTGATTCGTTCAATTGGGTCCATCCAACCAATAGCAAAATCTTGATTTTTACTTTCTTTTTTAATGATTAGGCATGGAGTTTTTTCAACAATTTCCACCATTTTTTTACTTAATTATAATAGGGTGATTTGAAAGTGACCATATTCTTCATTGTTCATTGTAAAAAATGATTTATAGCATGAGACATGAGACTTTTTTTTTTCTTTTGTCAATTCCCTCTGGGATTTTTTGAATTTCTTGATTTGATGTTATCTTTTATTTATGTAATAATAATAAATTGTATTAAGGCACAATTGGAGTAACGTTGTAACTTAGATATCTTTTAAAATTTTCGTCATAACGTTAACTATTACATTTTGATGTAATTCAGTTTATTTAAATTTTTGTATTTTAATAATTAAATTAATATTACTTAATTTGTAATATTAAATTCAATCATATACTGTAAATTTAATTAAGCAATAGTTTTTTTTTAGCAAAATTGAAGCAATAGGTCGTTAACTATTTGCTTTTTTACAACTTTAGTTTTTGATTGATGGGATCAATCATTATAGTTTATGTTACATCCATTGTGACACAAGAACGACCTAACAAATTCTTCATTCCTTTGGTCATACTTTCACGCCCCGTCGATGGAGGCAGAAGAATTTCCCATCATCTCAGCTCTGACCTCTATTTTTGTATTTAGCCTAATATGAATATAAGAAAATTCTCTGTTTACGATCTATTACTTGCAATTTTATATTCTTTTCAAACTCGCCAAAAAGTCTGTTGAGACAACCCTTTCATTTATAATATTATAAAATTAAAACTACCTGAAAGGTAACTTATTTGGATTAATTTAATTTAATTATTAACCTAATTATGTTCCGAATGCGGTATACATTTGGCTACGTGGCTTTTTGTAGTTTTGGTGTTTGTTTATAGCTGTCATGGAAACAGGTAGGCAGACAGATTCAACTAATTCCATTTACTGGAATGAATCATTTCCCAAGTAAACCAACACATTTTGCAAATTTTTTCTTTTTTCCAGGTCTGATAATGACATCTTTGTATGTAATTCTTGAAACTATTTTTGATGTACCCTAATTTTCAATTAGTTTAACCCTTTTGTCTAGTAATATATAATATTTGTTTAACCCAGACATAATTAACTATGAATAAATTAAATACTCTTTGCTCCAAAAATTCTTCGTAAAAATTTGACTTTAAGGTTCAATTATAGGGTCCATTCACGAGATCTGCTGTCTGCCGCAAGACGTGCAGCAGATTTTTGGTGTCCTACTCAATCAGCTCTAAATCTTCCTAGTTTAGAGAGCAAAAGAAATTCGCTTCTTTCTAGTTCCAATTTGACTGGCCAGCTTTAACATTCTCTGTTACATTTTTAGTCTGTTTATCCTCACTCTAAACGGGTTAACAGGTCTGAAAATCCAAGTGGGGAGCCACTTGATTGCTCACAATTTTTTCTTCAATTGGTTTGGTATACAGGCGGGCGTCACAGAATATGCAAGCGTGGTTTGCTCCATTAAAGCTCGAAGCCTGTGGCACGGGCCTCAGAATGCGGAGGAGAGGAGCCCACTCCACAATCTCGCTGGAAATTTGACACTTGCCCTTCAAAGATGTTCATATATAAATATATATATAAATAGATATATTTGTATAAACTAATGTGTTGGACTTGGACTGGATAGATTGAAGAGATCAAGAGGGAAAAAAAAAAAAAAAAAGCTATGATTAAGGCTAGTGGTTACGTCCCTTCTCCCCACCCGCTGCCTAATCACATAACATCACACATTGACATTGTGTCTATCAAATGAATGCATGTCTTGTATGCTAAACAAGTTAAAAGAAAATATACCCTGACTTTTTTAGACAACATAAAGGGATTTTGTTATATATATCTGATATTGTTTTGAATACTTAATCTACGTTTCGGCGCAACGTAATTGGCGGGATAGGAAGGTGTTAATTTTGTGGGTGATAGGAAAGGAACTGAACTTTGGATTGCCCCAGTTGGTATTAGGCAATTACATTTACAATTACATGTGATTTGTGGCATGAAAATGATTGATGTATTAAAAGGGTTTTGGAGAGGGGGTAATGTACTATATCTATACATATATATTTGCTTCTGTCGCTCACTGGGGATTTTGATCACGACCAATGTCGGGTGCCAATGAAAGTGTCATTTGTCGTCTTCCTTTTTTTTTTTTTTTCAAATAATTGAGAGTGCCATTTGTCAGTCATCAAGGAGGGTAGCATAGCATGGCCCAATTGCCCATTTAAGAATACTATGGGCTTTGCTCAGTTAAACCCCAAAAAATGGTTGGTGGGCTTTGTTTTAGTATCCAGTATCAGCTCAAATCCATTTTTTATCGTTCCCCTTTTTCCTTTCAAGCACATGAAGCCCATAATTTTGAATAAAACATAAATATAAATAAATAATAAAAATATGATTTAAGTAAAATAAATTACGAAATAATAAATATATTAAAATTTATATAATATAAATTATTGATGTATCAAAATTTATATAAATATATAATATTTGAAGTAAAATTATTACATATAAAAGTATATAATTATTGTATAAATATACAAATTTTGAGATATAGTGAATTAAATGAGGATGGAGAGAGAGCTTAGAGCTTTTTATTTCCTATCTATATTTATAGGGCATACCCAATAATAATTTAAGGAATATGAAGGTTTAAACATTTCTTTCCTTACCCAATGTAAAAAAATTGGAAAAGATTATATATTAATATATATCTAAGTGTTTTATTATAATTAGTTGATTTTTTGCCAAATTTGTTGGGGAAAAGAGGGTCGAACAACTCAACCCTCTCCCCCGCCCCCCACACAAGAAAATGGAAGACGAAAAGGTCCAATACGATGCCGTCTTAGATTTTATTTTATTATTGTGCCTGCCCCAAAATTTCACCCATCCAAATTCGTAACTCGTTATTGTAGTTTCTAGATAAAGAAAAAATGGCAGCTGCTCAGTCTCTCTCAAATCATGCGTCGACCACCCCAACAGTAATATCCCAATCCAGAAGCAAATCAAAACCTACTTCTTCTTCTTCTTCGTTTCTAAAGCCCCACACTCTACAAAGTCCATGGCTTGGCGTCAAACTTTCTCTTCAGCCATCAAAAGCCAGACCACACTTGCCCAACCGCCGCCCCATCACAGCAATTGTCTCCTTAAGTCTCCCCACTTTGTAAAATTCCTATTACCTTCTTTTCTTCATTAACAAAACTGTGATTTAAGTTTTCTTTGAGGGCTTTCTAATGTAGTTTTTCATGGCTTCAGGAAAACAGACAAGGTTGCTTCAGTTGAGAAAGTTCCCAAGTAACTTCGCTTTATTTGCATTTCTTTCCATATTCTTTTATATCTAAATTTCATTCCTTTTTTGGTTGTTTTATTGAGATAATGAGAGAATTGAAATACAGATGGTCATGGAGGGCAATAAAGTCATTCGCTATGGCTGAATTGGAAGCCAGGAAACTCAAGTATCCAACTACTGGAACTGAGGCTTTGCTAATGGGCATATTGATCGAAGGTAATGACATTTTCTACTACCCATTTCCATTTAAAGCTCTTTTGAGTTCCCTTTTCTTGTTTTAGTGATTTATCTATCTCATCCCAAAGGCTAGGCTGGCTAGCATTGCCGAGGGCAATGAGAAGCAGTCAATTTAAAACAAATTAAGTTGAAAAGAGTATGTGATAATTGATAATGTTAGTCATTATTGAAAGTGAGAATCAGCATTATTAAGAAGGTAGCTACCGTGGGTCAATAAGATACAAAAGATTATTGTTAGCATGATTAATTTCATCAAGCAAACATGTATCGTGTTACTTTTAAGTGCTGCCTTAGTTGGCTGGTAGTAATAACATCCTTGTGTTATAAGCAAGCGCTTCTGGGCTGAAATTTTGTGGCATCTTTGTCTTCTGGTAGGTCAATTCAATAAGAAACCTTTCTCTCTTTACAGCTTGAAGCTGCTACATTAATTTAGGTGCAAGATTGGTATTTCCCCATAATGCACTGGAACAGCACTATTTCTTTTGTGGGGGTATTATTGATAGTTTTCTTCTTGTTAACGTAATTGTTTTCAAAATTTTCATTAATTTGCTTTTCTTAACAGTGAATAACATGTTGGAAGTAAAAGTATAATCTTTATGAAAAAGGGAATTAATTTGTTCAATTGTGGTGCTAAATATACACGGCTGGGGCGGCACAGATATAATTTTCTGGGTTAGTCTTAATGTTAATCATGCCTGTATAGTTCTCTGATTTTTAGGTCCTTAGTGATGGGGATTACTATTACCAGAATGGATCATTTGCTGGCAAAAACATATCATTTCTAGTTTTCACTTTTGTGGAATACAATACAAGTTTCAAAAGATGGAAAAAGCAGGTGTTAGAATTCGTATTGTCATCAATTTTTTACCGGTTGTGTTAGAAAATCCCTGTACTTCACCAATATTTGTACCTTTAAATGAAGTGATTGTAGAAAACTAGGGTATGTTTGTGAGAACATTTTGAAAGCGAAAGGATATGCAATTGTTAATTTTGAATTTGACTGCTGCATTCAGGGTTGTATAGTGTACGTGCTCAAACTGCATGCATTTCTTTTAAGTTACAGTTTGGGTCCTTTCAGAATCCATCTTATCTTTGCAATGGGGAACTATTTATCTGATGTTTTACCTAATATATTAACTCATAATTATGTAAATGTTCTACTATGTCATGTGTAAGTTCATTTGCTTGATTGGCAGGAAATAGTCTGGCTGCACAATTTTTAGTTCTCTGATTCTGGGTTAGTCTTAATGTTAATCGCACCTGTACTTAATGTTGGAAAACGCAAATGTTTGAACTTAATTTTTAGTTCTCTGATAGTCTTAATGTTAATCATGCCTATATAGTTCTCTGATTTTTAGGTCCTTAGTGATGGAAATTACTATTACCAGAATGGATCATTTGCTGGCAAAAACATATCATTTCTAGTTTTCACTTTTGTGGAATACAATACAAGTTTCAAAAGATGGAAAAAGCAGGTGTTTGAATTCATATTGTCATCAATTTTATTACCGTTTGTGTTGGAAAATCCCTGTACTTCACCAATATTTGTACCTTTAAATGAAGTGAATGTAGAAAACTAGGGCATGTTTGTGAGAACATTTTGAAAGCGAAAGGATATACAATTGTTAATTTCGAATTTGACTGCTGCATTCAGGGTTGTATACTGTATGTGCTCAAACTGCATGCATTTCTTTTAAGTTACAGTTTGGGTCCTTTCAGAATCCATCTTATCTTTGCAATGGGAAACTATTTATCTGATGTTTTACCTGATATATTAACTCATAATTATGTAAATGTTATACTATGTCATGTGTAAGTTTATTTGCTTGATCGGCAGGAACTAGTCTGGCTGCACAATTTTTAGTTCTCTGATTCTGGGTTAGTCTTAATGTTAATCATGCCTGTACTTAATGTTGGAAAAAACAGGTGTTTGAACTTAATTTTTAGTTCTCTGATTCTCATAATTCTGGGTTAGTCTTAATGTTAATCATGCCTATATAGTTCTCTGATTTTTGGGTCCTTAGTGTTGGGAATTACTATTACCAGAATGGATCATTTGCTGGCAAAAACATATCATTTCTAGTTTTCACTTTTGTGGAATACAATACAAGTTTCAAAAGATGGAAAAAGCAGGTGTTTGAATTCATATTGTCATCAATTTTATTACCGGTTGTGTTGGAAAATCCCTGTACTTCACCAATATATGTACCTTTAAATGTAGTGATTGTAGAAAACTAAGGCATGTTTGTGAGAACATTTTGAAAGTGAAAGGATATGCAATTGTTAATTTTGAATTTGACTGCTGCATTCAGGGTTGTATCGTGTACGTTCTCAAACTGCATGCATTTCTTTTAAGTTACAGTTTGGGTCCTTTCAGAATCCATCTTATCTTTGCAATGGGAAACTATATATCTGATGTTTTACCTAATATATTAGCTCATAATTATGTAAATGTTATACCATGTCATGTGTAAGTTCATTTGCTTGATTGGCAGGAACTAGTCTGGCTGCACAATTTTTGCGTGCAAATGGAATCACACTTTTCAAGGTGCGTGACGAGGCTGTCAAATTACTAGGAAAGGGTGACAGGTACTTTTTCAGTCCCGAGCATCCTCCTTTGACAGAAGATGCTCAAAAGGCCCTTGATTGGGCTGTTGACCAGAAACTAAAATCTGGTAAGTTTCCGGTTTTTTATATTTAGTTGCTTTTATAGCTGTTTTCGTGATTTCTTTAAGGTGCTCATATGTATGTTGCATGTTCTGTAAACAAAGATGTAGCTGAATGAATCAGTTGAACAGTTATACATGCTGAATAAGAGAATATATGATTCTATTTATTCCTTATTATAACTTCATAGAGTATACTGAGCCAAGAAAAAGTAGTAATGTGGATGGCTCAGAGAGTTTTCATAATCCGATACACAATAAAGATTCTGCATTAATTTTGTTATTAGAGTGCATTTTCTGTTTGATGAAAATTTTTTTCGTGGAGTCTGTGATGGCTTTGTTCATGTACTATAAAACTATTGAGAGGATGCTGTGATTCAATCTTCACATTGCAGGTGATGATGGGGAAATTACAACCACTCATCTGCTTCTTGGCATTTGGTCTGAAGTGGAATCACCTGGTCACAAGATAATGGCAGCTCTTGGCTTCGATGATGCCAAAGCCAAAGAGCTCACTCTTTTGACTTCTGAACCTGAATCTATAGATGGGTAATACTTGTCTCTTGTACTCATGGTGAGATGTAATTCTTTTCGTTATTGAGTGATGAATTCATCCTGTGAATGTTCATGCTCATGCCCATCCGTGCATTCATGGAAGTTCAATAGAACCTGGCATTTTGCTTCCCTGATTAGCTTGTTTGTTTGAGCTGTAATCTGAATGGACGTATGAACATGACCATCGTTCTCCAGCATCCAAAAGAAGATGCTGAATTCTGCAATACTTTCTTAGGTCATTCTTCAAGATCATATATTGTTCTTCTTACGTAAAAGTTAGGCTCATTAAAAATAGGCTTTGCAATTGAGTCTACGGGGTATGAATGATGATTCATAAGGATTAAAGATTCCTCTATATTACACTTACGTGATGAAAACAGATAGGAGATCACGGGTAGTGTCTATGCATACGCAGCATGCCTTCGAGAAACTAATAATCTTATCGGCTGTTTTTCATACTTCATCATCGTTTACTGTGTCAACTGTTTTCTGATTTCCATCTTGAACAACTACTACATCAGAGGCAAGTATACGTGCCTTCTCAGCTTCTTCATGCCACCTTATTGTCGCAACCATCATCAACAACAATGCCAAACATGTTACCATCCCAACTAAAAATCCCAGCAACAATCCGCTTAGTCCAAGTGCAGCCTTGAAGGCTAAAACAACACCCGACGGTAAGGCTAAGAGATAAAACCCCCCAAGATTAGCATACATTGCCAACCATGGCCTAGCTGTTCCACGGACAATTCCTCCACAAACAGACAAGGGGAAATTCACGACTTCAACAACTGCCATTAGCAGCATCATCTTTTTTACTCCTCTTATGATTCCTTTATCATGGCTAAACAGAGGGGCCCAAATACCTCTCGCGCCTACCATCACCATGGCACCGGTGCAACCTGAAATGGTGCTTACCGCCAGCGATACGTAGGCTGACTGGTATGCAGAGATGGGCTGGTTTGCGCCAAGCTCATTAGAAACACGAGTGGATGCACATGTTGCTAGTGACAACATCACAGAGTAGAGCAAGTAGTCGAAGTTTAGCACGATAGCTAATACCCCCACCGCCTGCTTTGCATTTGGTAACCTTCCCGTAAGCAGGACCAAAATCTCGTAGCACCACCATTCGAGGCAGGTGGTAAGGCAACATGCTCCGCTAAGCTTGAGCAGTCTAAGCCAGTCTTGAACACGTTGATCCCACCATCCTCCTTCATTCCACTGTCCTCCCTTTCTATTTTCTTTCAGCAGTACATATAAGCCTAGAAGGATTGCAGCTATGAGATCACTTATCCAGATTGCCATTGAAACCCCCTCAAGACCCTTAGCTTTTGCGAGAAAGATATTGATGGGGATATGAAAAGCTAGCGCTAGAGCGGAGCTAAACATTATGGGAACAGTTTTGCTTTGAGAGCTCAAATAGGCTTTGAGAGGGCATAACAATGAAGTGACAACCAAATCAGGGAGAAGATAGAAAAGGTATGTCTTTGCAACAGCTGAAATGTCTTCTTTTTGGCCAAAATGGATCAGAATTTTGTCAACATTAAGCCACAGGAAAGAAATAGGCAGTGTAGTTAATAGTAACAAGAATATGGCCATTAGAAGTGTCCTGTGAAGGAGCCTGAAGTTTTTAGCTCCGAAGGCTTGACCACAAACAGGTTCCATGGCACCACAAAGCCCGTTCAGGACGGAGAAACCAGTGACATTAGCAAAGGTAAAACCGAGTGTGCCACCGGCTAACTGGAGCTCCCCAAGCCTGCCTAGAAAAGCTGTAGTTACCGCTATCTTTGCAAACCAGGTTAAGTTCATCGCAACCAAGGGAACTTCTATTCCTCTCTGTATTTTCAGCTCTGAAAGCATTATTTGCATTAGGTTGGCTGGCCATTTCCGGGTAGGATTTGAACGTGGAGGTGACTGAGATGTTTTTTCAGTTGGGCTCTCTTCCAATCTTGATGTTGCAGGCATTATTTCTTGAGCAAAGTAGATTGATTGGGTTGTTTCAAAATCCATATATATATATATATATATATATTTTCTTAGGAGAAAGATGGGAAATCAGGGTTTCTTTAGATGAGATTATTGCTTACTACAGGCTAGTGCATGAGTTTCGTGAGGGTGTTAGTTTCTGAAAGGTGCAAATATGGAACGGCCAGTTAATGAAGAAAGAGGTGGGAGGTGGCTTTATAGTGCGTGCTGATAATGCAAAGGCTAAATCATGCTTACAAATCCTTTTCAAATCTCGTGAGATATTCGTTTCACCGGTTTCTTTTTTCATTTTTTTTAAAGGAATATTTACTTTTGCTGCTTTTACACTACTTTTAGTAACTAATTAACAGGGCTGCTATGGAACTTTGAAATTCCCAGAACCTTTCTCCCCACCTGATTCATTGCTTGAAGAGTAACTAAAATTTTCTGTAATCAGATGCTTTGCATTCTTGAGGGGCGAATATAACTTTGACGGAAAGGTAGTTGAAAAATCACCGCCATGTGACAAATTTTAAAAGAAAACTGAATACCAGCTGAGCTAAGCATAAGCTACCCTTATCTCCACCTGACAAAGATTATTACTTGGAGCAATAAGTCGAGTGATTATTTGTGATCATCAGGTTTCAAGACGTTCCTCCTTAGTCATTTTACGTATTGGGATTCAATCATCATTGTATTATGTTCGGTAAAAAGATTCTCTTAAAGAAAAAAATTTTGGTTCAAACCAAAGAAGTTGCACTTTTGGTGACAAAACCTTCTGAAATTCATGGATGCTCAAAGAAAAAAAATATTTTTTGATGTAAGTGTACACAGGATGACAACCGAATCGTGGTACACAGAATGACACGAAAAAGGCATACCGGAACCCGGTCATCGCATTACTACTTCAAATTTTTGGTATGGCATTTTCCCTTAATGACCAGGAGAACTGATGCTAAATCAATGAAGTAAAAAAGATTAGAGAAGAAACAACAGTAAGGTTCTGATCTGGTTAAGTTACCATTGCAATTATATTTCAGTGAAAAGGGCTAAAATAATTTAAGGAGTAATATATTGAAGGTGGGAGATTTGGTATAAGAGGTGTGGGCAATAATGCTATGGTCCTGACATGCTAGGCTAGCTCCTTGGCCTTTCAGGGTGAATGGGTGTTTGCTTAGATTCTATGCCATCGGGAATTAAAGGGGGGGGGGTGGCGCTAGCTGGGCCACCATATCTAAAGCTTTTTCTTTCATTTTCTAAAGTCACTAATAGTTTATTTAGTATTCTTGTCCTCCCATATTTTGTCAGTTTACATGGTACTTTTAAGAAGGATTTACTCGTTACTTTTCTTCAAAGGCAAAACACAACAAAGTTGTAGTAAATTAAGTCTTTGTCATCAATCTTGTGCTTTAGGGTTCTTGCTTGATAATACAAACTGAGTTTGTTTTGGTCTTGAAAATGACATATATACAAAAGCAAAGCAAAAATGCAACTGATTTTAACCGTCTAGATATTTAGTTTGATGATTGAAACTCAAAAGTACAAGGTGTGAAATAAACCTTATTTAGACGCATTTTATAATGATCTTCCTTAGCCCTTAAGGGCTCATAATCTTATAAATTCTCCAAGAAATCCAAGGCACAAAATGTTTTTGAGAAATATTTTTAAAGGACAATGGCACTCATTCATGTGTCTATCTATCTGTCTATCAATCAATCAATCTATCTATTTATCATCATTCAGTCTTTCTTTTCTTCTTTATCAAGGGCACTTGCCTTTCCACTTGTTTCCCATTCATAAAGCTTGCATATCTCTGCCTTAATTCCCGATATTGATTGTCGTGCATTTTCTGCTGTTTTTACCTCTTCATGTACAATTTCCAAGGGAAATAGATGGAAAGAAAGAAACAAAGAGAGACAGATTTGATATCAGAATCGTGGCACATAGCTCTCGACTCGCGCAATTAGGCATCAGAATATGAGCTTGAAGAACCAAGCTCCGGTGCGCATCTACTTGATATAGTGTGAATAAATTAGTTATTTGTGTGTTTAGGATGGACATTTGCGTTTTTTTGATTTTTTTAAATATTTATTTTATATATATATTTGAACATAAATATAAAATATAATTTTTTAAATAATTAAATATATTTATGTTTAACATCTTATTTTTTTAGTTTAATTAATATGGACAGAGATTCTAGATTGAATACTCTATGCAAGTGATACTGCTAGATTGACAGAGATAAGAACAAAGGAAAGGCTATGTAATTTTTTAAACCGAGGAACTTATATTGTGAAAAGGAGGAGGAATTTAGTATATGTCCAATGGAATCAAGAGTACTATTTTATTAGTAACTTTCTTAGGAATATACTGCCAAAACCGAAAGGAATTAATCATAGCAAGAAGGAATGTAAAGAGTGCTGCTTTAACGGAAGCATAGTGGAAAAAAATGCTTCATTCACTAACTAATTATGTTATAGCCCTAAGAAAACATAGGATTTTTAAGATAAACAAAGCACAATTTACCATATCCTATCATAGTGGAATTGAAAGAGGGTAAGACTGCAACTTAGTAAATTATTTATTAATGGATTTGATTTTTCAAAGAACTATGCACCACATCCCAAATATTAAACAAAAAAGGGTATCTTTTCCTAAAAGGAAGAGGCACCTGGTTTTTCTTCATTCTTCACTTTCTGATATATAGAAAAGAAAAGAAAAGATAAAGAGGCACCAATCTTTTTTTTGTTTGATGTAGAGGTTGCATTCCAGTGATAAGGTTAGGTTGGAAATATATGGACGGCAGCTTAGCATTATCTAATAAATTAATGAACTAACAATCCTCTGTTATTGAATTAGTATACAATTTTTTATCAGTGGGGGAGCTTGGATGCAATGAGAATCAAAGTTAATTTTATATGCCTTACATTTCTTTCAACAAAGTAACGGTTTGCATCAAGGTGAATCTAGTCCTTCCAATTTCAAGACATAATTTCTTTTGTTGACTGCAACACCATGCACCACGGCAGTTATTTATTACTCTGAAGTAGCAAAGTGAACTGGAGAGTAAATAGGTCGGAATTCGAAAACAGTCGATTTATAACCTTTATAAGATACATATATCTTCAAGTGATTGGCGGGATTCGTTTTTGCAGTATAACACTGTAATACGGCCAACAAATTGTTCCAGAAAGTTTTGTATGTTTTCCTGAAGGGAAGGGCCTTGCTGATGAAAGATGCATGGTTGAAAATGATTGAGCAATATGTGGCTGGAAAGCCACTCATCTTCCAACTTCTTTTGTTTTCTTCATCTAATTAAGCAATCTTTGATTATTCAGATAAGTTCTAAATGCAATTATATGGCAATGGCAGCTATAATAATTAAGCTTTGAATATTATGTGGCCGGAGGCCAATTCCAATCCCATAGTTACAAAATCAAATCAGTTAAGTTCACCATAACTTTCTAAGATGTCATAATCCATAGATGTAGATGTATATGTATATAATCAGACCAAACTGAAGAAATCTCCAACAGTTACCTCATATTCCTCCTTGACTAGTGCTATAACAAGGTACCAAATACCACAAAAGAGAAAGTTGCTTCCCTGACTTTCCAAACACATTATATTCAGTTAAGGAATAAATAAGGGATGTGAAGAGGATATGAAACCACAAAAGAAAATGATGCTTCCCTGGCTAGCGCTTGATATATATATATATTTATATATGAGTATGGGTCATGGAGTATAATTCTTCAAATATATATAAAAGAAAATTTAAAAAATTAAGTGTGCTTGTGTCAAACACATACTGGCATTCAAGATTCACCTTGAGTAACTTAGGGTAACATGACCAAGGTATTAGAATAACTCAATTTTATCATCAAGGTAAGAACCGCGGAACATGCTTTTCCAGCATAAATAAATGCTGATTCAGAGTATCAATCCATTTCAACTTCTTTTCATGCAGACAATTGATATTTCCACAATGAAGTACTTCTTATTATAACTAACGTTGCTATCTGATCAACCCTACATATTATTCCATTGTCATCCTACATTCCTTATATGGCTCAGAAATTAGAAGAGAGAAATGACTCTCAATTAAAGAAGAGAATTTGTTATTTTTTGATGCTGATTACAATGGAATGACCCCTATTTAGACTAGTTTCATAGGGGGTTATGATTTGTATTCCTAGAAGATAACTCCTAAAGGAAATGATCAATTACAAGATAATTTGATTTATAAGATTATTTGATTTTTATCTAAGATTATCAGTTACAAAAAGATATTATCT
>JAQSVH010000006.1:774412-816415 GCA_029448705.1 Adansonia digitata | reverse complement strand
TATTTCTACGAATTAATGTCATCATCGGTTACCTACGATTTGAAAAATAAAAGAAAGATAAAAAAATTTAAAATTTTCAAATTTGATAAAATAAAAATTATATGTTAATTTTTATATTTATTTTTTATTAATTAATTATTACTGTTAAATTTTGCCTGCAAATGATATAAAATCAAAATTGAAAGAGAAAATTCAACAAATATCAAAGTTAAGTTGCAAAATTTAATTAAATAAAAGTAAAATGAACAACTTCAAGATTGAGTTAAAATATAATGATAAAATTACCTTATATCCCATATTTATTTGTTAATCTAATAATTTAGTTATTCCTCAGTATGAAATAAGTAAATTCTTACTAATATCTTACATATTATTATTTTGAGACAACTTCAACATTATTAATTTATGTAATTATCACCATATAGTTATTTTAAGACTTAAAAATTCATGATTGTTAAATAAATAAAGCAATTTCAAATCACCATATGATAAAATCATTGTAGTAATAAAATTATCAATGATTCGATTGGGAATATAATTTTAAAATAATAGTAAACCTTACTTTAAAGGAAATGAAATAATATAGGAAAATGTTAATAGATGTCTAAAATTAAACATTCGTTAAGATTTTTAAAATAAAAAAATTATATAATTATTGCAATATTTTTTTTAATTTCGCAAAAACAACTAATTAAATATGAAAAAACTTCCTTAAAAAAATGAAAAGATATTATACCATATGCATCTGATAACTGAACACAACAATCCACTGTCATTGGTTGGTGGCGTAAAAGAAAATAATGTTGTAAAAGAAGAAAGCATGTAAAAGAAAAAAGCATCACGGAATTTTTTTTTTTTTTTTTTACTTTTTTATGAACGACTTTCGGGAGTACTTTTACGGTGGTGTGCGACATTGTCATGTGAACCAAGACGGCTCATTCGCCTGCAATCTTGACTTGATAGTTGCTACTGTCATCCCTGCGACAATTATTAGTACGATAGTGTATTCTTTAAAAAAGATATAAAATAAAATTTAAAACAAAATTAAATATACTTAGAATTAAACAAATAACATTATTCAGCCTTAAACCAAGTCCAAAATAAAATAAGTTGTAATCTGCAGTGAACTGAACTGATATTACATATCTCGTCGTCTTTATCTGCAAAGTCGCCGTTGTGGGGTAGAGCTACTACACCTAAAACAGATTTTGACATTTCCATTTTTTTTATAGTCTTTAATTGAAATTAACTCAGCTCAACCTGCACGTAATCCATTGTTCGATTGCACCCAAATTCTAATTGCTTACTCACAAACTTGGAAATTAAAATATTGCAAATGACCATTCAGCCTTCAGCATCCTTTTTTGATTCTGAAAAATCGGCTGTATATATATTTTATATATGGATTATATATATATATATATTGCCCCTCAAGGATTTTTTATCTTTAGACTTGGAAAACCTGATATTTTGTTTGTGTCTATTTGCTTGCAATTTGACCTTAATGAATTAACCATACGTAATTGAAAGGACGTTTATATATATATATATATATATATTGTTTACAAGATACCTTGAACAGCACGGCGATCTATGAATTCATATCATTGGTTAATGTTTTCTTCCAATCAATCATGTAATTTAAATTATTAAATAAATATATTAAGCAAATGGTGTTAATGTATTCATTTTATGTATTCCGTATAGCATATAGATTGTCAAATTTACTGTGAAGATACCAAACGCATAAAAAATAATGTTTTAGCTCTTAACGACACCTCAAAATCTTTATTACGTTAACGTTTGAAAAACTTGTCTGAAGAGAAAAATAAATCGTTTTAAAATATTAAACATCCCTATTATGCATCTTAAAATTTAAAAATAGATAAGTCAAACTTTTTTTTTGATAGGTAAACCTAATTATTTTTAAAATAATATGTAAAAATAATTAAAATACGATAATATAAATATATAAATATATTAAAATTTATATAAATAAATAACTTTTAAACATGATTATGATGTATGAAAATAACACAGATATAATACAAATACAAATATCACTAGATTTAATATTAGAATCTAAGTTAGAATGCTGAAAAAAAATGTTATAATAAGTTCATAAATCTTTCTATATATTTATTTATTTATTTATTTAAAGGAACGATACGTAGTTAGTGCTTATAGAACGTTATTGGATTATTGAGTCTATCCCATAAAAATATATAATAAATATAACGCAAAAAATTAATAATAATTAATAATACAAATATGTTATTTGAAGCTAATGGCCGTTGAATTCAACATTGGAGAGTACGAAATTCATTTTCGCTTGATTTCAAGAAGGATATGGATATCTCACTTTGGTTTCCTAAGGCCCAATGAAAGGTTTTATTGGGCCTTTTCGGTCTTAAATTTATAGACCATAAGGGAACCCTACAGGCTTCCATAAAGGGTGTTGGTTTTTAGCAATAAATAATATTAAAATAAATAAATAAATGGTAAATTTATTACTGAATATTAAAATTTATCATTATATTTTATTTTAATTGATATTTATTCTTTATCTTTTGAAATTAAGATAAATTTATTATTATATTTTTATTTTATTAAATTTTATAACTAAATTTTAATTTTCATTGAATTTTGTCATCCAATTTTACTTTTGAACGTAAGCTAATAAATAAATTGGGTGGTTCGAATGGAATGGCTAGTTTCCCCCTGGATAACAACTTTTGTACAATTTAGGCATTTTATGACGTAAGCTAATTAGCTCTGTGCCCTGGGGCAATTTCCACTCAGAAGAACGCAGCAATGAGGCCAAGATGAAATCTAACATCTTCTCCACCAAGGGAATTCCTGGACACTTCCTCCTTCCCGAGCCAAATGGCATGTACCGGAAAATCAGTCCCGTAATAATCAAACTTGCCAGAATCATTCAAGAACCTCTCAGGATGAAATTCTAAAGGATTGTCCCAGATATGGGGGTCCCTGTAGATGGACCACAGATTTAAGAAGACCCTGCTGCCCTTTGGTAAGGTATAGCCACCGACGATGACTGATTGGCCAGGACAACGGGGAACAAGGAGGGCCAGGCCTGGATGCAATCGGAAGGTCTCCTTTATCACCGCATTTAGGTATCTTAAGTTAGGCAAGTGAAACTCTTGAACGGGGCTGTTTAGCCCAACAACATCAGCTAATTCTTTTTTCACTTTTTCCATTATTTCTGGATGTTGTATTAGCTTTGCCATTGTTCACTCCACCATAGTTGATGTCGTATCCGTTCCACCCACCAAAATGTCCTATTTAAAAATTATTAGCACCAATTACCCAAACTAGAAAGCAGAGATAAGAGGGTGCATGTGTATGTTATGTTGTACCCAAAAGAAGAAGAAGAAGAAGGAAAAATAATATGTGATGAATAAAATCTTACCATGAGCATACACTTGACTTCATTCATTGTAAGAGATGATGATCTATCTTCATTCTTGTTGAGTTCCAAATTCAAGAGCAACTGTAAGAAGTCCAATTTTTGTTCACTCTTTCCATCCTTTTGCTTCTCAGTGGCCGCGTTCTTTCTTAGTTCAATTACAGACTAGAAAAGTTCATTGAACAATTGAGTGATTTTCTTCATTCTTCTCTCAATACCTTGTATGTCAAACCGTGCAATCGCAGGGAAAACATCAGAAATGTTCGGTTTTCCCAATAACACCATTAATTCTGAAGAAATCTCTTTGAAGTTACCCTCAACCGTAGGCCCTTTCTCTCCTCGGAATTTGCCTCCCCACACCATGCTCATGACGGCATTGATTAATGTTGAGAATGATAATTCACCAACATTAATCGGCTTGCCAATGTTTTCATACACATCCCCAATGGTTTTCATCACTTGTTCTCTTCGTAGACCATAAAAGGCATTAAGGCTAGCACTGGTAAGTAACTCGCTTGCAAGAACTTTGCGCTTGTTTTTCCAGCTGGGACTGCTGTAAGAATCAAATGAAATATCATTGGAACCAAAGGAAGCAATCTGTGCAGCAATGGAAGGATCTCGCTCAGAAAATATTATATCATGGTCGCGAACCGCTTCTTTTGCTAGTGCTGGCGAGCTAATTACGACGCATAGTTTGCTTCAAGCCACAGTTTGAAGATAGGTCCATAGGCTCTAGCCAGTTCTGTAAAGACCAGGTGAAGATTATCAGTTCCAAGAAATGGAAGATATCCCACTATTGGCAAGCCACGGGGGCCCGGCGGCATCCGAGCAATGCTCTTCTTGGACTTCCTTATAGTCCAGCTGCGCCAGACTGAAATTGCCCATATGGCAATCAGAACTGAGAGAACAGCTCGAAAGAGTCCATCTTTCTGGTTGCTCAAATCCAACGGCCATGAATACGAGGTGTAAGCTGTATGCAACATTCTAGGAGGAACGAAAGAAAGACGATATCTTTGTAAGCTAAAATGCTGAAGTAGCGAGAAATTAGGGCATGGTTCATAGGAGATTTAACTAGAGGACTACAGCAACTATGAAAGACCCATGTCTTACCAACGTGGTTAGAACGTAGCCTCATATATTCTTGACTTTTTATTTTAACTAATATTTAAATATTTGTTTTTTTATAAAAATTATTTCATTTAAAATTTAAAATTTTAATTATTTTATAAATAAAGAGAGGTTAAACTTGACAAAAATTGATTGAAAAATGTTAGACTCCAACACTAAGAGTTGCATTCAATAAGATTGGTAAGAAACGAAAGGCTGGTGAAATTGACAAATTATTATTATTATTGTTATTATTATTATTATTATTTGGGCTTTTACCCGCAGCCGCGTAAACCAAGAGACCACAAGGGCCAACAATGAAGTTAAAGGGGATAACAAACGCTCGCGACATATCTCAGCTTTGCATGGACCAGCAGGCTTCTACGTAGATCAACGAGATAAAAAAAATCAAACATTAAAACTAAATATTGCTTCCCCCGCTCAATAACATGATTTTCTACTTCCTACTAACCATCGTAGAAGAATTTGGTCATGTTAACATACATCTTCTAAACAACTGAAAATTGATTCCAATCATAATCTTTAATTTAGTTTTTATCTAATTCAATTTGATTTTGATTTAAATAATACTTAGTTATATTTGATTTAATTTAATTTTCGATTCATAATTTAAAAAAATCATAATTATTCAAACTAAATCATATTTTATTTTATTTAAATTTTAATTTTTTATAATATAAAAATAAATATTTTATTTTTTAAATAATGTAAAAAAACTATTAAATATTATAAAAAAAGATATATTTTTAAGTAAAAAATGAATTGAATCAACCTAAATTAGTAAAATTCGATTCAAATCAGTTTACTTATATATGATATTCAATTCAGCTTAGTTAGATTTTTTTAAAAAACCAAAATATTATGCATTAATCACAATTTTTTTTCCAAAATTGAACCGTACGGTACTGTTGTCTACTCTAATTCTTCGCATCCGAACTATATCATATTGCTGAGCAGGCCCCCAATCCATAAATATTGGACAATATACATCATATTCAGATATTCAAGCATCATGCACACAATCAGCAATAGAATATGTAGTATCCATTTTCATTTTGTTGACAACGTTAAGGGCTACCTCTGCATTCCAGGGGCAAATTATCTAACCATGAATCGTCCAATAGGGGGGCCGAAGGTTCCAATTCAGTGGGCCATTCCGAACTAACATCTATTTCGTCAAAGATGATGGGTTTACATTTTCGATCTCTAGTTTGACAAATGGCTTGTAACCAAAGATTGCAATGAACGAAAACCAAATCATTGAGTTTCTCCAGCTCTGCTTTGTTGCGTTTCTTTGTGTGTATTGTCTCAAAGGTGCTCCAATTCCATCTGCACCAATGGAAACTACAAGGTTGGCTTAGTATCCTTATTGCCACTCTTTGTAGTGTGGGGATCTCGTACCCGTAGCTCGCCCACCAATCACCTACAATTACCAGACAGCAACTTTAAGTATACTGCTGCAATTTTCAGCAAATCCATAAACATAACCCCAAGAAACTTGGGCATGAAACTGCCATTCGGACTCTCCCTCAAATGCAAGGAAATCCAAAATAAATGAGAGCTAACAAACCGAAATATATATCCATAATCTAAAGCAGACTCGAATGAACTAGTTCAACATTTTAGTCAAAGCAATCTCGTACTTGTTAATTTCAATCTTTCCGCAATGATTCAGCATATAGAGTAATAGAGAAATATGCTCATTAGCGGAGTGCAACCCTATTTCAAATATATAGAACGTGAAAACTATGGTCCTTCTTCCACCAGTGTAATATCGAAGACAATAGGAAAATGATTTTAGTGACAAATGCAACTTTCTCATACCTGGAGCATTTAGGGTCCTCCCCATGATAGCAAAATCGGTCCCTAGGGCACCTTGTGCATTAATGTAAACGGGATGTTCCTTCGTGATTTCTATTTTATCTGTCATAGCCATCTTAAGCATTGCTTCTTGAAAGCCGTTCCTCATTCTTAAATCAATCTTAAAGTTTGGGTTATAGAATATTGAAGGATTCAGAAATGCTGCTGCAGCATGTATTGGTGAGTGAAGTTGCATATTCCATCTCCGATCAATTATATCCCAGATTGGCATGTATTTTTCTTCAATACCCTTATAATATGCCTTGATTGCAACTTTTGCTCTCTCAATTCCTTCATATATATAACCCATTGCTGGCATGTCACCATCAACGATCCGTAAGATCTTAACAAGTGATTCAGACACGCTAACAGCTTCACGTGCAGACTTCCAAAATCTTTCTAAATACAGTAACGACTTAATAGCCTGAGCATCAGAATGTCTACTATAAATGGATGATAACCACTCTGAATGAGAGAACATATGCTTTAAATTGTCCTCCTGGATTACAATAGACCTCAAGGTGAGATAATTGTCCACAAATCTTGTAATTCTCGGCCTCATTAAGTCCCTTCCACCAGTGAACTTCCTCATCATATTTAAAACCCATGCATGACTGTATATGTACCGTGCAATGCTCTTTGCCTCCTCCAACACAATGCCCACCCACTCTTGTTTACTAATATCCTCCAACATCTTATCAATGCAAAAAGAAGCACATGGAGACCAAAACAATGAACTGTACTTGCCCATGAGATGCCTTCCTGCACAAACATAACTGGCCGTGCTATCTGTTATCACCTGAATTACATTTTCCAAACCAACCTCCAAGACAACTGATTCAAGCAAATCAAATAAGTAGCTAGCATCATCCTCGTGACCCGAGACATCAACTGACTTCAAAAAGAGTGTCCCTTTTGGACAGCAGACAGAAAATATAACAAACGATTTTGTCCTACCATCAGACCAGCTATTACACAAGACAGTGCAACCAGTTTCTTTCCACTTCTCTCTATATTTCTTATAGCAATCATGCATATCAGCCTTTACTTTTTCTAAAAGGTTAGATCTCAACTTTTCATAACTTGGTGCTTTGTAACCAACACCACACTCTGCTATAGCATCCACCATTTCCTGATAATACATGGATTTAGCAGCACTAAAAGGGATAGAATTATGGAAGAAAAACACAGCAATTTTTTTGTCAGTATCATCCTGCTTTTGTTTTTGAGCATCATCAACTGCCGGCTGCTCACTAGGTGATGGACGTGGAAACAACAAAGATGGACAGGTGCTGCCATGTTGCCCGCTAGATCCATGGTTAGGATGGAGACCACCGCTAGCAGAGGAACTATGCTGTTGGCCATTTGCTACTGTCTTATCCATCTTTAGTTTCTTGGGAGTTTTCTGTTTCTTTGGAGTATTTAATATACTTTGTATATGGTCTCTCACATCATCAGGGACTTCAGTACAGGGGACTATATCTTTGTTTTTTATTTGAGCTAGGTGAAACTTCATCCTGTAAACCCCTCCACTGAATTCCCGGTGACAATAATTACACTTCACCTTCTGTCTTGTTGCATCCACAAGGACACAGTGCTGCCAACAGGCATCTCTTCCACGAACCATTATCTTTAAAACAAAGCAACGACTATGAAAAGCACATAAAAACTCAAAATGGGAATGTAATTCCCTTTTAACAGCAAAAAGTACAAAGGATAAAGCGCAGCAAGAGAAGAAATTTGGATTAACCCTCATTTGTAAATCAATGAATTCTAATTGACAGGGTAGATTGAAACAAAAAGAAAAAGGAGTTGATTAACCACACCAACAAACCTACTTTAAAAATTAAAATTAGTGAGCAACCAACATGAACAAAGATTAAATAAAATCCCTCATGTTGTAAAGGCACTTATCATCAAGAAACCCCTTTTGCTATACAATAATGACCCAAATTAAGAGATTAACATAACAAAGCATTTATCAAGATAGAGTTTGCACGAATTACTACAATATCTGTGCTTCATTAACAAAATAGACCGAAAGCTTGGCAACTTTCACATTTTTTCACAGAACAGAAAGCACCAGTGATTAAATAGCATGATAAAGCATCAATATCCATTTTCTCACCTAATTCTCTGACCCCACATACACTAACAAGTACACACACACACACACACACACACACACATATATATATATATATAAATTCTTAAGTATCTTAGCACCACCTAATTTACTTCCATAAAACCTTAATTTACAAATTAATCAGGGTCAGCAATGAAACTTATACAACAATGCACAATCATAATCCTATTCCATTGCTTCTCCATAATCAACATGCACTTATGAAATTAAATAGAGACGAGTTTGCATTTTTCTTTTTAACTGTGAAAAAGGGTATTTGAATCCCTCTATTTTTCTTAATTTTGTTTAATTTTTTTATGCTAATTCCCAACACCCAGCAAAGGCTCTTAGCTTTTCTTAGGATAACAATATTCACACTTAAATTACTGCCTTTTTCTCCTTATCATGAAAGTAACAGTTTGCTTCCTACGAAATTATCACTCATTTTCATTCTATTAAATGATCTTTCTAAAAAAGAAAACTAATGAACTGAGTAAACTTAAATATTTGATAAAATAAATAAGCCGAAAGGAAACCTAAAATAAACTAAAATAATAATAATAATGTAAGAGATAATTACCTGAATTTTCGAAGAGATCTGAGGAAATTTGGAGGAGCGGTCGCAATCTGAGGACGTTTGGATCGGCGAGTTTGATATAAAAGAGAGGAGGGAACCGTGAAAATGAAAAACCACGGCGATAAATTAATGCTCCTCGCCAGCGAGCAGGCGTGTAAAACAGGAAATCGTCGACGCTGTCTCACGTGATCCCTGCGTGACTCTACTCTTTGTGATGACGTGTCCCTAAACTCCCAGTGCCCACTGCGCCATTCTACAAAGTCGTTATAATTTTCCACTCATGATTAGAAACAAAGAGTTTAGGGGGAGCAGGGGCAACTAATTTAGTCATTTGAGTTGGCTTTTAATATATTGATTTTGAAATTTTTTAATTTTATATATAAATTTAACATATTACGAAAATTATATATATTATTTTATTATTTCTTTTGTAAAATATAAAATTTTCACAGATAATAAATGAAATAACTTCTTGTTTAACTAGTAAATCATGATTTATTAATGTAGCTTGCTAGACATAAAAAAGATTAAAACGTTTGTCATTATTGAGCCATAAGATTAACAAATACATACTGTACACAGTAATTAATGTTTGCTAAGGAAAAGATATTAAAGAAAACAATTTTAATATTAAAGCCAAGTGCAAATCGTGGAAATCATGTCAATCATGTCACTTCTGAATATATGAATTAACAAACGGTTTAAAGAGAAGCATAAGATTTTAACAAAATCAGAAGAGAAAGGCCAAAGGGCACACAAAATGTAACCCAGTAAGGGTGATAAACAATCTTCTGTTTTCCGGGGGTTTATTTGCATGGCCAAAATTCAAGTTCCACTCAAACTTGGTAAAGTGGCTTGCATTCTTTTGTATAACTTGAAAAAAATTGTCAATATCAAACTCTACTTATCAGCAAATTTAGCTAGCTGCCTAACTCTGCGAGCACAGTCTGCAAAATTTTGAGCCAATGGAGCACATTTAGTAAGGTCATTAGCATTCTCCCTGTAGCATGCCATCCAAGCGTTGTTCTCAACCAAACAAGGCATGGGTTTTGGTTCTGGAATATTGAACTCTTTATCATGGAGATCCCTAGCTTTACGTGTTACTTCATGCACCATGTTCTCCTCCTGCTTCTGCAACTTCTCTACGACATTCTCGCTCTCTTTAACAACATATCGAATTGCATCTAACTCGGCACTTGCAGGGTAAGGAGGTTGGTTTACAGGCAGATATAAAGGAGGGGGAACTGGCCACCCTGTGCCTGTAATCCCTTTCTGTTTTTCAGAGTCATCAGATATTTGCTTCTGATCTACCTTTGTTTGTGATTGTCGAGGCTCTCGTGGAACCCTAGTTTTAGTTTTCTTTGTTTTTTCCTTCAGCTTGTCATCATCTTCAGCTAGTCGGTTGATAAGGTTCGTGCTAATCTGGATTGAAAAATCACCCATGTTGCAATCAACTCAAAACAAAATACCTGATAGCATCAACAATCAAAACACGTAACGGATTAGAAAATTAGCACACCCATTCATACCATCCTATAATTTCCATAAGCAAGTTCTCCATCAGGACACTATCTCAAAGCATTAGGCAAAAAAGAAACAACAATAACTCACCTAAAATAGCACAAAAACACACATATAACTCAGCTAGAGACCAGAGAGTAATAACAAAAGGACAACATAAACTAAACAAGATTTATGGTGATTGACAAAAGTTCATCCATCCTATAACAAACCCACAGAAAGTACCCGAAATCCATTCTTACTCATGATTAAAATTAGTATATGAATATGAATCTATGATCTTAGATAACCATGGCGTAATGGCAAACAAAGATCCCTACGAAACACGGGTGCCTGCAAACTAGAAGTCATTGCTTAGATAATAAAAAAGGGTTCAAAATGGAAATCTATTCTAGTGAAAGTTTGAAAATTAGAGAGACAATTGAGAGCAATGCAGTATTCCTTTGCTAATTGCTACTCCAATTCATCAACTATTTTAAGCAACCAAGCGAATAAATTAAACCAACCAAACGAATAAATTACAAACAGATCACTTTCAGACACAACAAAGACAAACAAGCCCTAGCCGCAATTATGAACTTAGCATCCAAATTCATTCAATTGATTGAAAGATAAAAAAAAAAAAAACAATTCATTGTACCAATTTACTCTTATTATCTTCCCGAAATTCCAAACAAAAACCGCGTAAAAAATGGGAGGTAAATACAATAAACCGCTAAGATTCAAAAAGGAAGAATCATAAAGAGAGGCAAAAAGAATAAGGAATCGTCGATTATTGCTAATCTAAGCCATGAATTCTTACCTGGAACTCGATCTGCGCAAAAAAACCCCAACGAAGGGTGTTCTGCAAAAATCCTAAAACGAAGGAGAGAGAAGCTCCCTTCTTGTCGGCTGGGCTGGACTTTTCATTTTCTTTTCCGTACTACGGACGGTCCATTTGTTTACAATACTTACAAATGGGCCTAAGTTGGGTTTTTTGTTCTTTGGATTTTTATACAAGCCGAACTCCAGTTAGAAAACCCTCAATCTTCAAATCTTCCCCACTCTCTCTCTCTCTCTCTCTCTCTCTCTCTCTTTATGATAATCTGAGAATGATTTTATCTTTTTTATAAATGGTATAAAGAGATTATGGTACGTTATATTTTATTTTTAATTAATATATTTTATTTTTATTATATTTTAAAAAATATATATTATTTTATTAATTTTATTCGTAAAATTTTAAAATTTCATTGAAAATATATAACTTATTCAATTTGCTAAAGAAGCCTTCAAAATATGATGGGATTAGGGACATAATTGCCTTTTAATGGAAATTTCTCTTATTTATTATTTTTATCATACTAACTTTACAAATGTCTCTTGTTCACTCTTAAAATTTTTAATCTACTACCAGACTTAATATAGTATATATCATTATGAATAATTTTTTCCATATGGTTGACTCATCTATATATATAGTCCATTTTAAGTATCTAGAAGGTTTATTTTCTTTCAGAAAAAGCATCTAAACTTTCAATAACTAAGACCAAATTTATTGAATTTATGCAGCATATTTGATGATCTAGAAGGGTATTAATTGTCTTATAAATCCAAAGAAGCATCCAAATTTTCTTTACCAAAGACCTAATTTTTGGGAGATAAATTAAAATATTAAGAATTGAGAATGATCAAATTGATATGAGTAAGTGACCTCAGGGCTCACGCTTAGCAATCTTTCAATTCCAGAAAGGGAAAAGACCAAATGAGACAGTAGTGATGGCAAACCTCAACAATGTTCTAAAAGTTGACCTCAAATTGAAACATATGTCTTAATGCCTTGCTTGAAAACATTGTAGTGGTCTTGCTTTTAGAGATGCGCCTAATGATATAAATATTGTTGGTTCATTATGAGGTAATATCGTTTTATAAATTTTAAAAATAATTTTCATATTTTTATCTTTTAAAAAGGTACGTCTGATATTCATTTCAGCATGCTCGATCAAGGTACCAATAACTTTTATTTTTAGATGGCATATTGGAGAGATATAGGGACACTTAATCCTTACATTTCTTACAAAAAAACATTACGAATGTTTAAAGAAACGTGACTCAATTTGAATTAATAGAAACATTAACCACAAAATACCCAAATGATTGAACATCCACTTTGTAGTCATAACGATTATCTTTAAGAGGTCTGGTAAGGTACAATGTGACACAATGGGTACAAAACAATTGTTAATTAATTCATCAAGAAAATGACAAACATTTCAAACCAGAAAAATCATGATATATCAACTCTGCTAAAGCAATATCAAAAAGGCCAAATTGAAGTATTCGATTAGATTAAATGAAAATTTAACATAAAGTATTTAGCTCGAGAAAAAAAATTAAGGGGGCATTAGGTTATATAAACTGAATTAATGAATAATAATTGCCTTTAGAAACTTAGAATTAGAAGCACTAAGAACCAAAGCTAATGGCTCAAGAAATCAAGTTGAGAGAAACAGCATGATGATCAAGTTCTTGACTTACAAATGGCATTAAAGTAATTACAGTGCTGAGTGCTGACAGCCTGCATATGCTTTGAACATGCGCTTAATTTCCTGAAGCTCTCCATCAATGGTGACAAGGTGTAACGTACATGAATAAAAAGAAACATTAATGGGAAAGAGAGTGCTCAAACTAAATTATGTCAATCTGCTTAAATATTATGGATGCTTAGCCACTTGTTAGCTGGTCTCTGCTCGAATTTTTAAAAGATTTTGACTACAAATATTGCTGCGGCAATATCTTATAGCCATCAGTAGATAGATGGAACAGTGGTCCTGAAATCCTGATCACGCTCCAAAAAGCCTTTAATTTGCTGACTGATCATTGGCACTCTGCAGTTGTTTGAATCTGCTGTAAGATTTAACCGTTTAAGAGACAGTGCTGCTGCTATGAACCAGAATGTGCTCTTTTCTTGTTGTTGGAAGTTTACTTTTAAGTGTTTCTTTATTTATTCCTTTAAATCTAAATGTTTTTGCCATTCACTAAAGATGGATATACTATTTAATTTGGCCTCAAATCTTAATCAATCTTGAGGACATTATCATCACCCATTAAGCATGAGAGAAAAAGGAAAAGAATTTTGCACCCGAATATTTGTTTTGATAATAAATGCATATATATATATATATATAATTAGCTCGAAATTCCTTTTCTTAAAATAAATAAATTAAAAAAGAAAAAAACAAAGTAAATTTTTTTTGCCTGTATTTTCATATATGGATATAAATATTAAGTATATACTTTCACATTGCCAAAACCCACTAGCAATTTTATCATGCCCATTGTGTCGCTTTCATATCTTTCTTTCTTTCTTTCTTCTTCTTCTTCTTTTTTTTTTTTTTTTTCTTTTTCATTTGGCTGAATAATAATTGAAGAAAGATTACAATATTTGCAAGGCACCAAGAAATATCACATCTTGAGGATATGAGGGTTGGTATCACTTGAATTGGTAGGTGAGAAACCTCTAAAGAAGCGAGGTTTATCCTCGACCTTCCAACAATATTCCCATATTATAGATGAAGATATAATCAACACTGATGATCTAAAATTAATTAGGAACATAATTTTTTTTTCATAAACACATATATGCAACTTAATTTGAAGCTTTAATAAGTAATTTTGATTTTTTCCTTTTTACTTAGAGCTTCAACTTTGTTGCGTCAGGCTACTGTTTTGTCGCCCATCTCTAACGTGTTCATCGTGTTTAATTCAATGTCGTTTGGGGAATCGAGCCCAAAGTCATAAATACCAAAATCCTGACAATCCAGCAACCATGCGCAGTTTTCCTCCCAAAATGTCAAGCTTGTGCCATTGTAGGTTTCTTCTGCTGGTATATTGTTCCATGAAGCGTCGACTAGGGGAGGTTCATCCATCCATATGCTTGTCAATAAAGATTCACCGTTGCAATTGCTGTCTAACAAATTGGAGTCATCAGAACTGGAGCAATTCTCAGTTGGTGTACTGGAATTGTCCTCTGATGAATTCGCGATGCCATTGCTCTCATTTTCTGTCACATGGTTATCTGCAGAATGATGATCAGCAAGAGTAGAGATTTCTTCAGCTTTTGCTTCCTTGTACAATGGTTCATGAGTAACAGGATCGATTCCCATTTTAATAAGCTTTTTCTTGATGTGGGTGTTCCAGTGATTCTTGATCTCATTGTCAGTTCTGCCTGGCAAACTGGCTGCAATCTTCGACCACCTGATAAAGCAAGGAACATATAACCAAAATAATAAGTTTAATCCTGCATATGAAAATATCAAAATTCATCAGCAAATCAAACTTCAACGACAAACTTCTAAAGTGCTATGTTTCTTCTAAAATTTAGTCAAACACTTGGATTATTTTCAAGGAAGCAAGTAGATGAAGCAACTCCATAAAACAATGTATTCTTTATTTCTTTTATTTTGGAGCTCGCTCAAGTGCATGATGATGATAGTGAACAATAAGGAATCAATAGTCTCTAAAACCAGAACATATGGTATCCTTGTTTAACCGTAAATAACCTAAACTCAAAATTCTTTGGGAAGACTTTTCAGACTATTGCTGAATTGTATAAGCTCTCACCGTCATAGACATTACGTTCAAAATGCATAACATCTTCTTCATCCCAAAACTTGAAAAGCTAGAAGAAGATGTTCAAGCTTCTGTCTCTAAAACCAAAGCGATTAGAACTTAACTAATAATTATCACTTAAAACTGCTCCAAGCGAGCTCAAAATTCAGGACAATGAATAATACAGAAGGAAAAAAGAGAGTTTAATTTACCTATTGCCAAGGCGGGCATGGAGGTCGATAACACACTGTTCTTCGTCCTCAGAAAGAAGGCCTCTCTTCAAGTCAGGCCGAAGATAATTAGTCCATCGAAGACGGCAGCTCTTGCCACAGCGGCGGAGGCCAGCGAGCTTAGGAAGAGCACGCCAACAACACTGGCCATTGGTGAGAATAAAGTCGATCAGTTTCTTGTCTTCCTCAGCTGTCCATGGCCCTTTCTTCACACTGAGTTTGTCACAGCAAGGCTGCCTACCCATAACTTAATCCAAATAAACACAGTCTAACACTAAAAACAAGTAATTAGTCTCACAAATTAGGTACCTTAAAAGGCCCCAAGTCCTTGAGCAGCTTACAGATGTTGATATACAAATACGAAACTTGAGATTATGTGATTTAACCAAGTAATATATGGATATATAAACCTGAGAATTTACAAAGAGATGAGAGGGATGAGGAGATTCCAGGGTCCACCATTGGTTTATGATAGCGATGTTGGAACTAAAATGGGATGTTCTGGTGTGAGCAGATGCATACAAGAGTGAGAGACGAGAGTGGATGATAGGCGACACCAAAGGCTTTCCCGAGATAAAATTTTCTTCCCATTTTCATACACAAACCCCTGACTCTTCCCCTCATTGCACTCTTACGCAACCATTCCATCACCCATTTCGTCATCACTACGTTTTCGTGTACCCTAAACCCTAATTGCAGTACAAATTTTTGCAGTCTTCTAATTGAATATGAATTATCAGTGTCCTTAAGAGATTATTAGCGTTTTGATATAGAGAAATTATCTTGGTTTTGGATTTTATCTATACAATATTATGAAATGCTCAACCGAGTTAAGCGGACAATTAACCAAAAAAACAAATAAATTATCTTCAAAAAATATAAAATTAAAAATATATGTATCTTTTCAATTAAAAAATAATTATTTATCCTTTTACTAAAACAAACCACTCACCTTTTTGATGCATTATTTCTTTTAAAGGAAAAATATTCTAGTTTAGTTAATATAAGTTGCGAAATTAATATTTTTGACCACATAACCACATTAATTATAATATTTTTTCTTGAAAAGTTGATAAATAACACGAACAAACATTCGTTATTCTCGTCCTAATATAGCTAGTATAAATTTTTACGCATCATCTCATGTTAGGCTCAACGAATTAGCAACTTGCTACTTCAACTTATCTTCTAAGTTCTGCAATTTGATTAGCAAACTAATACTTGCTAAGGAACATGGTTAATTATCTGTTAATCTCTCAAATGTACTCAATTATAATGGCTTTCATGTTTCATGATTGTCACCAAAAAAAAAAAAAATTATTAGTTAGATTATATACACTACATTATCAATGGTCTTTATCATCAGTTTCAAAAACCTTAATTAACTTCCACTGCTCCTTAATCAGTTGATCTTACTATTAATTTTGGTTCGGATTCTTTTACTTTACCTAACTGTTTAAGACAAGTCTTTGCCCAACATTACAAAAAAAAAAAAAGAAGACACAAGGTATGCTGTTAACAATTCTACGTACCATATTATGTCCTGAAAGACACGTATTATAATTTCTAGATCCTCTCATTAGGTTCCATGTATACATAAAAGATATAAGAGATTAGCTTATTGGTCAAAAAAATAGATCCTTAGCCGTTGATTATGGTTTGTATAGCTCCGATTGCTGACTTAATCTTAGATTTTCATTTCTAAATCGATCTTACTGCACGTGTCCTGTCCAATTAATCACAATGTCAAAGTTTATTTCAACACTATGACCTTATGATGCGCACATTTTCTTGATGATGATGGGCAATTTTTATACGCATGTGTATACTATATACATAATATAATGTAATAAGATGAGTGGATTAGGGGTTAGTTAATGTTCAAATTTCTTGTTTATAATTTGACTTCGTATCCCTTGGCCGGCTTAGGTGATTATAGTTCAATGTGGACCCTTTTCCTCAATAGCTCAGTCTTAGACTTCATTACGTATCTAAGCGCAAAAACCCTAGTTTGTATCTCATGTTTTCCTCCCTTTGAACATTTATAAATTAATAATTAAATCATGAAGTTATTAAATAATATTAGTATTTGGCACCTAATTCAAGATCTTTGGGAAAATTTTCGTTGAAAGGTCTTGCAACTTAATTAAAAAATAGTCATATATAAACCATTCAATCAATTAATTTGAATCATTCATTAAATAAAATATGTTCACACGGCAAGTCTTAATAATTAGGTAATACGAGAGATTTCAATGTGACTCTTTGAGCAGAAGATACATACATATATATAAAATATGTATTTGTTATCGAAAAATTAATTAAATGTCTAGGTACCACTAAAAAAATATATGTAAAATTAAACAAAAGTCAAAGGGAAATTATAGAATGACTTGCAAGGCACTCGGTGGATAAATCATTTTTTTGTTTTGTTCTATGTATTAAAATGTAATGTACTATTATTTTGTAATATATGCATACATTTGACACATACGTGTCCCAGAATGAAACAGGAAACACCAAACTTCTGCTGTTAAAACGTGCGTGTGAAACAAGGCATGCAATGCAAGGTCATCGTCACCATTTCACCAACACATTCTGGAGTTTTCTCAATGATCTCTCCTAATTAATAATATGAATCGAATGGATTCAACCGCGTAAAAGTTGTGGCATCTTAAGAATCCATATCGACTCATGGAATATCGATAAACCCTAGAAGGAGTTAGATATCTTGGCATGTCATGGAAATGAAGAAATGAATTACACGGGCCAAGTGACCGATGAATAACTAGTTTTCTAGGTATAAAGCAGGTAAAAATTACTACTGGTGAGGTAAGGTAGATGACGATACGGGCATTGCTCGTAGAGTTGGAGCTGTCTGGTTTAAGCTCTGCCATAATGTAACAGTTGTGAGTTCATGATCACTTCAACGACCCTAGCTTAAACACGTTCACATTATTATTCATTCCTCTGAATTTTTCTTCAATTTTTTTACTAGTTATTTATTTATTTATTTATACTTGTTATTTATTCACTGCATGATGATTGGTGAAGTTTAATTCTCCTTTTTTTAAGAATTTACTGTTCTTTTCACATATTTCCACTAGCAATTCAGTGGGAGCTCGTGAATCAAGAGGACAATTTCACTAATTCTTATGAACTTTAATCAGCCAAAATATTTAATTACTTACGCGCAAGAACGTGTTCTCTGATTGATGATTAACAAATGATTGAATTCATCAAAGATTCTATTAATTTATCATCAAATTTTTGAAGTTCAATCTTCAATAGCCAAATCAACAAATATATAAAAATTAATTAATACAAAAGATAATATAGTTATACGCTCTAGACAATTTTCAATCTTTTATTATTCTAACTTTTACTTAATTCCAATATTTCTAGCGACTTTAAGCTCAATATTGGATCTACCTTTCAAAATTTCTTGCATTTTATCAATATTCTTTGTTTTTTAATTTGGAAGCGAAAATTTGTATTTAACATTTGTATATATTTTTTACCTTATTTGGTGTCAAATTATATACTTAAATAAACCCACTTGTGTGTTGTTGAACATAAAGAGCATCATTATGGCATGAACACCATAAAGCATAGCTTAATTAAAGCGACTAATGAACTACCAAATGGAAACTCAAAAGCATTGTGAATACTATTCTCCATTGAAATAATGATTTTAAGATATTATATAATCCGATGAAAAAGAAATCAATATTTTAAATGTAATAGGGTTATCCAGTTACATACTTAATGAGTAATGCAGTCGTCATTAGTTAATTAAGGAATTAAATGACAAATAAATTAGAAGTGAAGACAATTAGGTTAATAGGGGAAGACCGACGATCCACAAAGCTCCAAAGCAAGAAAAGGAAAAAAAAAAAAGGGATATTAATCTCTCAGCTCAATTTTATGAACAAAATGAGAAGAGAATTTGGTCAAAAATACTATCAGTTGGGCTTTCGATCGAGGGTCAGATTCTAAATCTTTTAGGAATTGAAACTCACCCACAACTAGTGACGACAAGACGTTCCAAAGGTAGGGTTGATCTGATGTATTACTTCAGCACTGTCCCTTTTGTGTTACAAGAGACATTCATAGATCTAATGAATATTGTGTCTAATAATGGTAGAGTGTCTTTATTCATAAAGATTGAATAATGAAAAATGTTATAAATATTAAAATTTATATTTATATTTGTTGGGTGTTAATTTTTAAAATAATTTTATGAATTAATTAAGTTAAATTTTAAATTTTAATAAAAATTTTGATACGAGAAAAATGAAGATTTTGTAGAAGGTCGAAGAAATTATACTTTGGGTTTTTTTTTGTTTTTTAGTTTTTTCTAGCTTGGTCTTGTAACTTTTAATAGCCATTTTGCAGGAGCAAAGAAGATTGGTGATTGGTGGAATATTATCTACTGATCTGACGATGGAGTAGTGGGTGGTGGTGATGGGTCATTTTCTTTCTTACCTGGCCTAATGGATAATGTGAGGTGAGAGTCAAATAAATGTAAGATTAATGCTAGTAAAGCTATAGTTAATAGGTAGTATAAAACGTTCACTTTTCAGTCAAGACTTGGCCTTTTGTCTTGCTTGCCGACATTATTTCAACTGCAGCTAGGCGGGGAAGGTGACTGATCAGAGGGGCTTGCCTGCTTGCTTTGGCACTACGGAAGGGTACTTCCGAGTTCTGACTCTGTTGCCAGCCTTTTTCAAGGGAGCCTTGTTAGAGTTTAAATATAATTGTTTCAGACAGCAAAATTATGTAAGGTTGAAGAAATGGCAGAAAGGAATTCTTGTTACACCCCTACATAAATTCCAGACGAGCAGAGAATTTAAAAAAAATATATTAAAGACAAAAGTATCATTCGGATGATCGGTGAAAGGTTTTTTCGGATGCATCATCCTGAGTTTTATGATCGGAGGATGACAGGATTCCAGTCATAAAACGAAGCATGGAACAATAGAAACCCTCTTACCACCCAAACGCACATAAAAGAATTTTTGATGATTGTAGGCATTGAATAAATTTTGGTTTTATTTGAAGCATGATTCTGTAATTTAAAAAAATTGCAATAATCAAGTAATGGGTTGTTAATTTCGTGAGTTCGAACATTATATTGCTTCTGTTTTTTTCTTCTTTTTTTTTTTGGCCTTGGCAAAAAGAGAAAGAACACCCTTGACCTAGGCTTTGTACTGATTTAGTGACAAAAAAGGGGTGGGGTTGGGGGGGGGGGGGGACGCAGAACTTGGAGTTCAATTAGTTTGCAATGCATTTGAAACATCAACCATGAACATGTCGGCCGCCAACATCAGAGGCAAAACAACTACACTTCAGTTAGTTCTATTCTCATATTACAGTCGCTGATGGACTTTTTGCTTCAACACCTGAAAAAAATTTTGATTTTAACCCCTCCCCACCTTTCGTCTTTAAATTTCTCATTAACGCTTAAAAGTTAAAAGCCTCTTTTCTTTTCTTTTTTTTTTTTTTTAAGAACAAAACAAGAAACAAAATCCTCCAAAATCCAATCTGTAAAACAAATTCCCCACACAAGCATCAATGAACTCTTTAATCAACCATAATTTTTACTGTAAATGAGAAGTAATACTAATCACTGTTTCCTTAAAAATGAAAACAACATGGGCATTTCTCCACAAATGACATCAATTCGAAATAACTATTTTACTTTGGTCCTGCAAATTTGCTCATCATCTTCGCGATTGTAGGAGCCACCTTGGGATTAGCCTGATGCTTTGCAAGATTAGCCGGGTTTTTCATTACTGCAAAAATCAGAAAATAAAAGCAAGCATTAGACAAACGTAAAACTCTAACAGACGCTTGTATGAGAAACTCAGATGCACTGCTGCATACCATCAATTTTAAAGAGAAATTAGGCACCATTTCCTAATCCCCATTTTCATTGTACGCTTAACGAGCTCATAGATTGTTGATTACTAAAGAGTACATGGTTAGATTAACTAGATAACCTCGCATTTGAATGAATAGAAAGCGTGGAAGGAAAATATGTTCTTCCAACACACTATTAAGCCAAAGTCATTTTGAGCATACAAATCAGCAAAAAGATTTATCACCCAAAAAAATGATAGCAAATGTCAAATTATTCATTCTTTAGTTTCTACGTAGCATGGAACATGGTTAGTTATACAGACAAGAAACAAAAACAATGATGAATCATCCATGCCTAGTGAACTAAAACAACTACAGTGATGAATCATTCATAAAACTAGAAATGAAAATAGGCAATGCATCAACTCTAAAATTTAGAACTAAAACTACAGCTCCATGGAAAACATATTTCTGAATGAAGTTCAAGAGACAAAATATTTGCTAAATTAAAAGGAATTTTCCCAAAAGAATATGTTTAAGATATATAAAACTCACAATTAATCTCTAAATAACCCAACACTATCATCAAGTATATGTCAAAGACATGTATGGTTATATATAATTATAGTACCGCAACAAACTAGGAACATACGATACTCCAAACCTACCAAAAAAAAAAAAAAACCAAATATCATCTCAATGCCTGACAGACTATTTGGAGTTCCCTATAAGAGTCCCATTCTGCACTGCATCCTCATAGAATCAGGCATTTGCACAACCCTAACCACATTGTACCAGAAACTAAGACCACCTAAAAACTGTTCCTATCTTTTCAAGGTAAGCATAGCCCTAGTTCATTGAAAGCAACTAGGGTAAAAAAGATAAAAAATCGAAGAGAAAGATGACTCCACAAATTGCAAATCAAGGAGAGAAAAGAAATATAAAAATAACTAGGAGAGGGAAGGAAATAAAACATAGTAAAGCAAAATGCCTACCATCCTGAAGAGCAGCCATCACTTCTGGATCACTAAATGCCGCCATCAATTCAGGATCCTGGTCAAAGTATTAACATCAGAAACCACATCAAAAAACAAGTTTCCAAATAAAAATTCACCTTTTCCAACCATTTAGTATGCATCGTAACATACATTTTCTAGACATTTCAGCCAGAAAGAATGTGAAAGAAAATGAACGGCAATAACATAGATATAAGAAGCAAATTACAGTTTATTGCTTTAATAAACATAAAAGCATGGAGCAGGAATGTTCCCTCATACTTACATTTAATATTTTGCTAAAATCAACATTTCCAGGCATCCCACCCGGCATGCTACCAGGGAAGTGACCAGGCATTCCTCCAGGCATACCTCCAGGGAAACCTCCAGGCATTCCACCTGGAAACCCACCAGGCATGCCTCCAGGTTTTCTACCTGAGGATGATTGCTCCTGCTTCTTTGCCTTCTCATATGCAGCCTTGAGCACAATATCCAGCGGAATCAAAGTCAATAAAAACAATAATAAGGTAACATTACCAGATTAACAAGTTTCAAATTACCTGAGCTTGAGCACGATGACGCCGCCTCTCACGCTCAATCTTTCTCTCTTCTCTCTCTTTGTGCAATCTATCATACTTCCTACGGTGTTCCTCAATGCGGTGTGCATTGGGCTCAACCTGTTTAAGCAAAGAAGTCGATGTGGGATTCCAAAGCAGGAGTTACAACCGACAATAATAGTTGTCGATCATTTTTGGTGACCCTAACACAGGCCAAATCACAACCATTGGTGGCAAAGAATAACACTTCATTTATATGTCAGAAGATGAATATTAACCCTTAGTTATTACTTTGGAAAGCCTCAACACACCTAATACATCACATTTTGACCAGTTCACTTGATTAGAAATATAAAACAACAAAGCGACTGAGCTTTGATGAGTTAGGTCAATTAGTGGAAGCCTATTGTCTAGAAGATCACTTTGTAAGAAAAAGAAAACAGAGAGAAATCATCCGATAAACTAATAATTGAATAGGTCTAAGTAACCAAAGTTGTTTATAATTATTTTTCAAATCTCATCTCTTGACTTGTTTTGATCTTCAAATCACATCTCTTCCAAAAATTATGATGCATGAACTAAGCCTTTCAAAGGAAAGAGTGATAATAAACGAGAGAAGAGAAAACCTTCTTAAGCACATTGTTTATTTCCTCATCATAGTCCAACTTTGATGCCAGGTGCAGATCCTTTGCAGCATCTTCCCATTGACCAAGCATTGCTCGTGCAATGCCACGAGACTTGTAGCCCTTAGCAGAATCTGGGTTAATCTACAAGGTAAGAATGAGATAAATGTAAAACCTATTTCTTCTCAAAGATGGCCTCATTGCTTCCAGGAAAACCCTAGAAACATACGGAAATAAATACAGAACACGATATTGCTAACGCTGAGAATAAATACCTTACATATTTTGATTGAACCAACCAATAACACAAGATACAGAGTTAACAAGACTCACGGAATTATAATTTAAGCATTTTATCATACAAGCATGCCAAACCCACATAAATACGATGGCCAAACAACAAAATATATACAAACCTCCAAAGCTGCATTGGCATCTCGAATAGCAGCATTCGGCTTTTTCATTTTTATGTAAACACTAGCTGAACCCAAAAAATAAAAAATAAAAAATCATGAAGCAACCAATTAGTCCAACATATATAAGAAACTAACCTAAAAAATAATCGAAAAGAAGCATACAACTGGCTAAATAACAACGCTAACCTCGTGTAGCATACATGATTGCTGATGTCGGGTTCAGCAAAATTGCCTCTGTGAGATTCTCAATAGCTTCCTCTAACTTCCCTGCATTGCATACACCGATTAATCAAATACAAATTCAAACAAAAATAGAAATCATAAAGATTAAATACAGACATATTTACCTTCAGAAATGGCATCCATGGCTTTGGCTTTAGCTGATTGCGCAGCATCGCGGTTCTCATCGGTAACCTCCACCGAAGGGTCTCCCATCTACAAACACGGAAAATAAATACATAAAGATAATTAATCATAGCTCCAAAAAAAATTGAAACGGAATTAGATAATACCTTTTGTGGAGGATCATTATCAGGCTCAACCGTATCACCTTCAAGCTCAATATCCGATTCAATAATCTCATCTTCCTCTTCCTCTTCTTCTTCTACGTTAAGTTTCTCTCCATCATCTGCCATTTCCTCGTCACTTTCCTGTTCCTCAACCACGTAACTCTTCTGCAAATAAAAAAAAAAAATCGTCAGTTAGGTTAAAAACTTAGTAACAAAAAGAACGAAACAAAATGTGAGAGTTAATTAGTGTTGAAAAGGTCACCGATTTCGAGTCGCCGGCTCCATGGCCGTAAGCTGATGAAGGAAGCTTTGCTCCAAGACTGAAAAAAAAAAAAAAAACCGATGCCGTTTAGTTTCATTATTATTATTAGAGAGTAAAATAGAGAGTGATTAAATAATTAAGAATACCTTTGGAGATAGTCGCGGAAGAAGGAAAGTGAAGGGTCAGCGAGAATGGAAGGATTGGACTTGCACTGTTCGATGAACTTCTTTAGCTCGTTCAATTTCGCCGCGTCCATTGTCCGATTTTTTTTTTTTTTTCCAGAGACCGATTGGGGTTAGCCAGTTAGGAATTAGGAGGTTTTTTTTTTTTTTTTTTTTAATTTGGGGTTTTTCTTAAAAAAAAAATTGCAGAGCTGACGAGACAAAGTGTAACGCAGTGTAGGACGCGGTTCTTCTAGTACCTTCCATAGGATAAGATCAACTTCAGTAATGAGATAAATTGAGTTACAAATTGCCGTATAATCCGGAACTCTCTTTTACCTATCTGACATAAAAAAAATTATTAAATATTTTTTTATAAAGAAGAGATGATAAGGGACGTCTAAAATAAAATTTAAATTTACATATTTTTAATTATTAAGTCACCAGGTTGTTGATAATATTATTACGTACTGAAAATCTCTCCAATTTACTATTTCCGAAAGTTTTGCCTTAATTTCTCTTTTTTTTTTTTAGTTTAACTCTTAAAAAGTTATTTGTCCATGGGATCTTGATTAACGGTAGAGAGGAAGTTTTGGAAATTTGAGATCTTAAATTCAGATGAATTTATTTGTTTTCGATAATTTTTTATATATTGATAAAATATTTGATTATTAAGTTTAATAATTTATTTATTTATATCGTATTTTTTATATTTTATTATATTATAATTGTATTTAAGATATTTTTATTTATATAAATTTTGATATGTTAATAATTTATTATCATAAATTTTTAAATATTTTTATACTTATTTCGTGTTTATATTATATTTTATAACATATTTTAATTATTTTTTCTTATCTTGTTTGTCAATATAATTATATGATGTTTTATAATACCATATCTATTAATTATGATTGAACTTTACTCAAAGACTACTTAAATTAGGGTGCTTTTGATTTTTTTTTTTTAATTTTAATAGAGATGCAAATTTTCATGTAAGAACATTATCTAATAACTTGATTATTTTCTCATTATCTTGTCATAATCCACAACTATGGGAAATAAACTTTTTTTTTTTTAAAATGGAATACAAAGTTTGTAAACAACTTTGTTATTGTTTATAATATATGTAAATTCAAAGGTCCAATTAACATGTATTACCATAAGTGCGTTCTAATTGCCATTTGCTTGACCCATTAACTCCATCGATTTAATTTTTAATTTGTTTAAAAAAATGGAGACTAAAGAGCCCAGTGATTATAGTGAAAATAGTTGTGATTCAGGCCTATATGGGACATGCGAGTTTTTCTCTTTCACGTTAAGCCCATTAGGCTTTTGGGTTCTAATTATTTTTGAGACTTGGGTTTGACTGAAGATGCATCAAGTTTCGTTTCGCCATTAAGCCAAGTAAACAAACTATAGTGTAGTGACCAACATACCATGAATTTCTCTCTACTCAAAATCATTTTTTATTTAGTTGAGGTTTTGAACAAAAAGGAATATAGTATCGAGCTATCAGCCAGCCATGCCAAAATCGAAACGGAAACATTTATTCTGATTCTGCAACCAAAGGCACTAAAGCACAACGAATATATAGAATATACATAAATAGTTTCAACTTTTGACAAACAAAACGATGAACTCAAGGCTGACATACAACAACAATATGACCGACTGAATAAATGGATATAGTATCAAATAATAAAAATCTGTAAGATAATCAAACTCAGATGCCTAATCTGAAATGATCTCTGTATTATTTACTCTGAGAAATCCCTCCGATGCCCATCCGCGCATCAAGGTTCCAAGTAATATGTCACCTTTAGTACAGCGCTATAGAGACCAAAAATAACAATAAGGCGGTAATTCCAGTCAATGATATCCTGTCAGCACCTCCACCTTCAGGGCCTCCTGCTTGTGCTGTAAAATTTTTGGAACAAAATATTAATAAGGTTGAAACACTCGGCAATTCATGCTAGCCCCAAGATTTGACCTATTGTATATTTTTATTGCTTCCATGTGAATAAGATAATAAAAATATTGTTTTTTATTTCTATCAAGAATTGTATACAAAAAAAAATGTTTGTTTTTTGGCTATAGTTTTCAAGTCAATTTTGGGAGCACCGAAAGTATCAAATTCAAGCAGGTATATCACCACCAACTCCTCTTTTCATATTTATAAAGTTTCAATTATGGCTTCCCCAATTAACAAAATCAAACCATTTTTGTAGGTCCATCAGTTCCCATGTTTTCTCCTTCTACCAAAAAAATAAACTAAAATGGTTCACATGATTTCTCCAAGATAGTCAAAACAACAAAAACTCAGTTACCTACTAATTAAACTCATGAATAATTCTGGAAAGGAATTTATTACAACCTTTTATTACAACCTTCTCTTAAACATAAATAGTTTTATCCCAAAAAAATATATATATTAAAGATTTGTTTTGTTACCTGGTGGGGGTGGAGCAGATGTAGGAGAAGTAGCTGTAAAAGGATAACGAAATTCAAGACACGAATAAGTATTCTACGTATCAAAATTATGAAGAACTCAAGCATATCTGTCTTACAGTATAGATTATACAAACATGAACAATATGAGTAAAAAAATTTGACTAAAAGTAGAGGGAAAAGAAAAGAAATGAAAAGGGTATTAACCAAATTCATCGGTTTTTCATTTTTTTTTTTAATCCAAACAAATTGTAGAGGTGATGGCTAGAAACACATATACCGTTGCTGCAGGCGCTGAGACCAGTACTGACCCCACATTCACGAGCGATCCTGAGAGCTTCAGAGACAGATACGTTGAAAGAAGAAAGCAAAGTAGGGTCGTTAAAGAGGTTGCAAAGGCAGGTAAGTTGAGTAGCGACAGCTTGTCTGATAGGGTTACAGCAATCGTCTTGAGGCTGGGCGGTCGCGTTGTTAAGGTAAGGAGCACAAGGCACCAGACTCTGTGCACATGTTGCTTGCGCATCGGTAACGGTTGCCACCGTCCCCAATATCACAAGAACCGCCATTATCAACATCTTATGACCCATTGCGTTTTGGGAATTTCAATTCGACTCTCTCTGATTTTTTTTTTTCTCTTCCCTGCCCTGGCTGCTCTACCTCTGCTTAAATACTGATTTGTTTGTAAGTGTTGGTAAGGGTAGACAAGTCTTGGATTGAAAAAAGGGGCACAGGAGAAGGTGAAGTAGAAACGCGCTCTTATTGTGCGTTGATATCACGCTTTAGAATTTGGCGACAAATAAAGTGTTTTTTTTTTTTTTGTTTTTTTTACGATTAAATTTGTTAGGTCCTCTTCTTTTGGCAAAAGGGGCATGTAATTATATCAATTTAAATTTATTTTTACATTATTTCTATATTTTTTATAATTTTTATATGATTAATATTTATTTACTTCAATTATAAAATTTTATTTTTTTGTTATAGGTTATACACATTTAATTTCAAATTAATTAAAAATATCATGGCTATTTATTTTAGATAAAAAAATAACTCGATTCCTCATTTCTTAATTACAATAATATTGAAATTATATAACTGTATATTCTAATGTTATAATGATAATTTAATTGCTATTAGTAATTATAATGTTAGTGTATTCGGCAGATCATTTTACAAATAATAATACTAGAACTATAATAAGTCTATAACCAATATTTATTAATCTATTATAGTAACACAAATTAATTTATTGTCCATTACAACCAAAGACTTACATATACTACTGATTATAGTCAAATAAAAAAAATATTGATACTAACATTGTACTAATTTTTGTGTATATAATTGAATTGCTTCACATGTACAGATGGTAATGGCACAAATACAAATCTATTTGATTATTCAGAAAAAAAAAATCAAATTATTGGTCAAACTTTTAAAATTCAATCCCATTGGATCATAAGGAGAAAAAAATGTTAATAAAAAAATTAATTAATTAATTAATTAATTAATTAATAATACTCAATATATTAGGAAATCTAATATACTCCGATTCCATAAATTTTAAAATGAAAGCATCTCATGCATTTCTTAGAAACTTTGCAATAATTTAAAAAAACAATCATAAGAATTTAGGTTTTTAAAATATTTTTAATCTTATTTTATATATATATATAAACTTGGCCTTTGAGTAGGCGAGAGTTGACATTTTCATTTTAGGTTACTTTTCATATATTGTTAGTCATATTGTAGAAGAGCAGACACCCGGCAGCGCTTGTTGCTTGGCTGGGCTGGCCTCATCTTTTTTTTTTTTAATTTATATTTTCCGCCCAACTACTTTTTTCTTTTAACATAATTTAGTGTCATAATTATTATTCTTAAAGTAAGCAAAGTACATTATTATTTAATTTTTTTACAACGCAGATGATTACATCAAATGTCTTGAAATAAACTTTGTAAATAAAGAACAGCTTGCTAAAAACATTATTTGATTTGCAATGAAAGGTTGGAATCAGCTGGCTAGCCTGTAAAATTCAAGGGCAACCGCTCCGAATGATCAGTGGGAGCGGGTTTTGGAAATATTTGCATAACTATCAGCTAAACCTGTTTGTATATAACACATTATCAAATAATGAAAATCAAAAGATAAGATGTATAATAATTTAAAATAAAAATAATATAAATATGATATATATAATAAAAATTATTAATATTTTAAAATTTATATATTAACATTGTAAATACGATTATGGAATAAATAAAATGAATAATACTTAAATATATATATATGTATAAATCACCAAGTCAACCGGCAAGAATATAATTATTTCTGCCCAATGAAAGCACCAAATCGCTGAATGAATTACTTGGTTATCTATATTTAAAGTCTTTGATGTTCTTTAATAAATGAATCCTAATTGAAAGTGTCAAAATAATCAAAATTTTGGAGATGTGAGTTGGAGTACTTTTATAGGTTGAAAGAATAGAATCCATTCAATCCCAGTTAAAAGAAAAACGCCACGAGTCCTAGACTGAAATCTTGTGAAAGCCAACAAAACATACCCGGGTAGCTAGAGTTAGGCAATTAGCATTGGGAGGCCTCACCAAGTGGCATTGCCACAATAAAAAGTCAATATAATTTTAATTACCCAGAATGACAAAATTAAACGAAAACAAAATGTGAACCGAGGGATAGTCAATATTTCAATCCATTTATTATTTTATTTGCTTTTCTTTTTCTTTCACTGCAACTGGACAATGACTAATAGGAAAGCTTCCATAGGCTTCTGCTGAAAAACCATTCAAGCGTTTACATTGCTGATCTCAGCTAAAGCGTGTAATATAGTCACGACTCATACCAGGGATTGATTGGTGGCAAAGTAAATAAAAAGAAATGGATTTTTACATTATTATATAGTAATAATTAATAATAATATAAATTTCATCTCTTTCTGTATTCTATTCGTAGAAGTCTAAGGTGGCAAAGAAAGGTTATACCGGTCAAAATATTTCTAAGTCGGATATTTAGTTTTATAATCGAATCCATTTCTAATCTCTTCCGCATTCTCATTTTGTTATTTTCACCTACAAAAATGAAGAATCTATAAGATTACTAATTGTGCAATTTTAAATTTAAGATTAGAGAGTAAACTTTTGATTATTACAAGACATAATAATCCGTGTATAGTACGATTGTGTTTTGTATTTTTTTTATGTAAATCATATAAACATAAACATACAAAAATTATTAAACATATAAAAATTCTAAACATATCATATTACTCGTGTTTAAGTACATTGTGTAACATTTATTATATTATTTTTATGTTTATTAAATATGCCATATTATGTTAAAAATTTCGAATCTAATTATTACTGTCTGATTTTGTTTTAAAGAATATCATTTATTTTCTAAGTCTGAATAGGGTCAAGATGAATAAGTCTTGTGTAAGATTAACTATTGTGGTTGGAAAATTAATCCCATTTTAAATCAAATTGGGTCAATGGCTGAGAGTTTGAATCGAGATGTAATTTTTTAATTAGTATTTATTTGGATGCATCAATTAAATATTTATTGTTTAACATTTTAAATTAACAATTTAAGGCTTGATTTTATCATCTCTATTAATAGGTAAATCCATAATATTTGCCAGTTTTACAGAATCTGAAAAATATGGGAAATGTCATGTGAATAAATTTCTAGAAAACCAGAAGTTTCAAAATCAAGAATAGTCTCTTGGGCTTCAAGCTTGTTCTCTTTAACGGTTTTCCTTTCTTCTTGGTGAATTTCCTCTCGAAGCAGTCAATGGCGGAAATCAAAGCGAAAAAGCAAAAAATATTCATTGTCTTTTTGTTTTATTTTTTTTTCTAACAAGAAATTTAAGTAATAAATTAATTATGTCAGTGATATTCATTGTTGTTGTAATAAATTAATTATTTAGTCAACACGTAAGCCGAAAACATTGATCTATGAATGAAACTAAACTTATTATATATGAATTGTCTTGAAATGGACAAAAAAAGGGTCATAACTTTCAATTTGATTTACTTGCCTTTAGTCATATGTTGTTTCTTGCAAGGCATTGTTTATAGTTTAGACCATTCCATAATGTTGGGGTTGTTTTTCTAGAATAGTTATATTTTACATTATAGCTAAAAATATTAAAATTAACGAATAAATATTTACAAAATTATCAATAGTTAATTTAATAATTATATTAATTATGTCATAGTAAATAATGTGACAACTTCTTGTAAAAGTATTAAAATTTTGAGGTGTTATCTATACTGTAACATAACAAGATCGACTAAGTTTAATGTCATAATTTAAGTGACCTAATTCAACCAATGAAATAAACTAAAAAATAAATAAGAAAATAAGAAAAAATATAAATTCAAAGATCTTTTAATTTTTATATAAAATATTAAAAAATTAATTAGATTCCTTTTTAGTTGTGCTTTTACTTTTATTTTTTTCTTTTTTGTAATATAAAAATGAAAAAAAAATACAAACTCATTTAAAAATAATGGATGAATAACGAAAAGCAAAAGCTCCAACCAAATTGAGTTTATTTTATTTTTTTCAAAAAATTAACCATAATTTGTTTTTTTTTCACGTCTTTTCAGCCAAATAATGGGTTTTATGTTTTTGTTTTATTATTTAGTTTTTTTCATGTTGGGTATATATATTTGTGCTTGGAAATATATATTGGGTTGGGTGTGGTATAGCCAGGCCTTCAAAAAAGCCCAATTCTACTCTAGCTCGACCATCCAAGCCCAAAAGGTGAGGCTCCTTTGTTGACGATGCAGATGAGGGCCGACGAAAACCTATCCCAGCCTATCACTTTATAGCGGGGAGAATAGGATGAAAAGAGAGGAATAGCGGAGAGATGGCCTCCTGACCTATCACTTTTTTGGAGATTTAATTAATGTTTTACACTTTCAAAATTTACTCTTAAGATGATTCTAGGAAGGAAATTAAAGAAAGAGAAAACCAGTTGTCATACAGTCATGCTACTCTCCAGTTGAGATAACACCCCTTCCAGTTCTTGGTTCATCTACCAACATAATGATTTTGGTCAGTCTCAACTGTCGATAAAGTTATTTTCCACAGCACTTCTCCTCTTTGGAACTTTATTTTTGTCGTAATTGCTGTGCTTTAACAGTTACTATTACAGTTGCTGAGATTGACTATATTAACGCTGTGAATTAGAATAGATTGAAAAAAAAAAAAAAAGGCTGATCTGGCCCCCTTATAATAGTTGAAGGCTATAAATTTCATGTTTTCTTCCTTGTAGCTGAAGTGTGTTCAAACACTCTGCTTTCTTCTCCATCTTTTGGCAGAATGGCAACAAAATTTCTTGAATTTTATTCAATGTGTTACACAATGCCAAAATTTCCTCAAGATGGTCTCATGTCAAATGAATTGATTATGAAATTAAACAGGGAGTTCTCTGGGATTTGTAATTAATAATACTAATAAATATCTTCAAATTGCATCAAGGTATTTGAAAATGAAAGTCATGGCAAACAGCAAAGTGGTTGCAATAGTATATTAGCTAGTTGGAATCACTCATGAGGTGATACATATGCTTATATATCGAGGGTGGCTTTTGGGTGCACTGGAAATCTTGCTAGCTAGACTTCGAAAAACGAAAGGTAGTGTTAGTATTATCACCTAACGTCAACGAAGGTATGCATGGGCCAAGTCAAGCCGTGCCTACCGGATTGGGCGGATAGTCTAGCCCATGGACAGGACAACTTAAAGTCACGTAGAATCATCCATTTATCAGGGTGTTCACTCACATGGTTTTTGCACTGGGTGATATCTGTTTGTGGAGTATTAATCTCCTTGGCCCACCTCAAGTTTTCCAGCCATGCTACATTTTGGTTCAATTCTGCTTTCCTGAAATGTTGTAAATGGTATTAGTATATGATGTTTGCTTGATCGGGACCGTCGAAATATATATTCCTTTGTTTTGATCTTTAATGAGCTAGATCAGTAATCCACAACCATGCTTGATCGCCAGAACTCGTGCTTTTGCACCTAACCTATTCATATTGCAGTCTGCTTTTAAAAGGAAAAGAAAAAGAAGATTTGACCGAGGTATGCTTTGTCACCTAACAGAGTGAAAAATTATTAAACAAAGTCCTCAAAAGGAGAAAGCAGTTAAAAGTTTATTAAATACAAAAGAAGAGAGGTAAAAACCTTTCGGATTCTCTATAAATGAACTACCATAATCTATTCAGTTCATCTATATCCATTTCAGTTATCTCTTTTCTTTCAAAGAAATGGCAACACTAGGCTTTTCCGTACTAGTTTTCTCCTTTGCTCTTTACCTGCCTGGCATAGCTGCATCTGCTTCTACCAAAAATTCAAGCCCAACAGACTACATCGTGGCATCGTGCAAAGCTACGAGGTACCCTGTGTTATGCGTTCAATGCCTGTCAGGTTATGCGAGTAAGATTCGGAAAAACGAGCAACATCTTGCTCAAACTGCCTTATCAGTCAGCCTATCCAGGGCTCAATCAGCTGCTGCTTTTGTTGCCAAGATGACTCAAGTTAGGGGCATCAAGCCTAGAGAGCGTCAAGCCGTGAAAGACTGCGTAGAAAACATGAGTGATAGTGTAGACCGACTTAGCCAGTCAGTCAAGGAACTCAGCCATATGGGACGGGCCGTTGGTCAGGACTTCATGTATCACGTCAGCAACGTGCAAACATGGGTCAGTGCTGCACTAACAGATGAAAATACATGCCTTGACGGCTTCGCAGGCACCGCCATGGACGGAAACATCAAGGTTGCGGTAAGGCGCAGGGTCGTCAATGTTGCTCAAGTTACTAGCAATGCGCTTGCACTAGTAAATCGTTTTGCAGCAAGACACCGAACTGCTGCAACCACTGAGAAGCCGTAAGAATCAACATGGAGAGTCTCTGGTTTCATGTATGAAAGTGTAATTGGTGTCTCTAAGTAAGGTTTTTGCCTGTCTGGAGTTCATCCAGAAGGGTCTCGGCCTGCTTGGATTGTATGTAACTGTATCATATAAAGAGTCCAAATCTATGCTAAAAAATGTTTACCTGCTTGTTTTGTATCGCATCGTGTTGTACGTGAAATCATACTACTTGAATACACTGTTTTAAGTTCGGATAACTGAATCTTCATTTCCTCTGATCCTAGTAAGTAGGGATGTTCATGGTCATATTGCTATTTAAAAAAAAAAATTTTTACCCAAATTTATATAAGTTCGAATAGGTTCAAAAGCTCATAATAATAATCACATGATATCTTTTATTTTACCTAAACTAAATAATAAATATATTAATAAAATAATTAATAAAATATTTTATTTTTTATCAATATGATCCAAAAATCATAAAAAATATAATAATAAATTTTAATCAAATTAAAAATATAATATTAGAATAACAAATTTATTCTTTAAACCGACAACGGGGCAATAATCAACGGGCTGGAGTTAATAAACAAAGTTTAAAAACCAAAACGTGATTATCAACGAAATCATTATGTTGTTTGTTACTTTTGACAGATATAGATTACCTTTACGAGTAGGCGACCGAATCCCCACTATGCTTTTACTTAATTAATTAATTCCTCCACCTCAATAACGCAAACCCTTTTCTTTCTTTTTCCATGCAAATCTTCAACCTCAAAAGTCGCAAAACACCTTCGTTTTTTCTTTCTTTCTTTCTTTTAAGCTTATCTCTCTTTTTTTAAAAAAAAAAAAATTATTATTATTTATTTATTTATTTATTGATGAAATGTACAAAGCTTATCTCTTCTTCTAAAGGCATTTACATGAGATACGTACGAAAGCTCAATCTTTGAACTACCCAAAGGAAATCTTTAAGACTGAGAGTTAAAAGAAAAATTGAAACGGTCTTGACTTGTGATTCGTGAATGTGATTATAGAATATATAGAAAAAAAATTTATAAATTTATATTCGAATATTTAATTTAATGATATATTTATATAATTTTTTTAAAAAAAATCAATTGAAAATTTTATTTTCCAGATAAAAATTGAAAAGTTCACTTCTTCATATAAGTAGGTTAAATACCAGCAGAGTTTACCTGCATGAAAAATCTTATTTATAAGAGTTTAACTTCAATTAGGGACAAGGATCGTATCGAAAAACTTTTGAAAAAAAAAAATTTTAACTGATTAAAGTTATTAAAATTTAAATTTTAAAATTTTTATATATTATTTTTTAAAAATAATTTTATTAATTAATTAAATTAAATCTTGACTTTCGTCTCATTTACTTTACATTTATCTTCAAAATGATAGGAAAAAAATCCACGACACTGAAATGAGAGGAACAAACATTTCAGTGGTGTTAGAAGGAAAATATTTTTGGCTCTGATAAAAAAAAAAACCTTGGTAATAAAAAGGGAAATTCATGAAATTAAGGCATGCAAGAAAAGATTACAAGTCCCCACTTAGTGATGTGCAAGCATGTGAGAGATTAAAGTGCAAAGGAAAAAAAAAAAAAGAAAAGAAAGTAAAATGGAGTAGACAAGAGACTGATGATCAGACCCCATGAATTTATTAACTCTGCCTATATGATTTAACCTCTTAATCATTCTTTATAGCTTACTAGTGATTTAGAATTTCAAGTCAGATAGATTTTCCTCTTTGATGTCGATCTTGTATTGATTTAATATGTACTGAACATCTTTTTATTTTTTATTATTATTGTGCCCGTCTTTTTCTTGGGACGTACGAAAAACAAGCATGAAGTTTTAGTTTATAGGCCGGATGGGTCTTGTTTGAATTGATTTATTGATTTAATAATTTAAAATATATTAAATATTTATGACGTTTTTTATTTGATATTAATGATTATATATTTTATAATTTAATTTAAATAAAAATAATTTTTTATTGATTAAATAACAGTTTAAATATAATAATTTAAACTTAAAATATTTTATTTTATATTGAATCAAATTTAAATTTTTAATTTTTAAATAGATCTAGACAGAAGTCTCAGCTTAGTTTCAAATTGAATAGATTGGTTTCCACCTGACGAGTTGGTTCTAAGAAAATCCCATCTTCAGCCTTACTCATCATCAATCTTTTTAGTGAAAATTTCATCGGTTTTGGAATTGAATGCTAGGAAATTTAAGATCACAATGAAAATTAAGTTGGATTTTTGGGGTTTGGCACAGCTTATTTTGACTAAGAGTTTGGAATTTTGGATTGGATATCTCCCTAATTTAATGGCTCTTGTCCCATGCATTAATTTGCATAGTTTACTCATTAACCTGCTAGATTCGATTCTGACGTATTAAACTGTTTTGTTATTTTACAATAATAAATAATATGGATTCATCAATGTGAATTTCTCCCAAATTGATGAGTAATATAGAATAATTCATATCACTCAAACTATATTCGTTTTTCAAATGATTGAAGTCACTTCTTTGGAACATGATAAACTTCAAAGCTTCGCAGCTATGGCCAGATGGGGTTGCAAAGTACTAAACTGTTCCCACAAACTACAAATTATTTAGGCATGAAATAGACTTTGTTAGACCTGCCCCTACTCTATTACAGTAACTCAGCAGCTTTACGGCTGATATTTAGCCATGAATTTGGAGACCTGATAACATGGCTTAGGCAAAGTTGTCAGAAATCTCCCTTCAATCTTTTTTTTTTTTAACAAAAAAAAAAAAAAAGGAGAATTGTAAGGCTAAAATTTTAACTTTATATTTATTAAACATCATTTAATAAGAAAAATTTCTGGATTCACTCTAGCTTTAACTTTTGGTTTTTAAAGCATGAATGAAATCTAGATGGGAATCTCTAAAGTTTTTGTGAAATCAACCAGGACAAACTTTGATGTGCTTTTGGAAACATCATGCATATTCCTCTGCCTTCATCTCTACCTTTCCTTCTATTTTTTAGATGCTTTAGTTTATTTTACATTGTCAGTTGGACTGTCGAAATAGTATTTTATTATTTAAATATTATTAAAAATAAAATAAAAAAGTTTATTTTTATTTTTATGGTTTAGTTTGCGTAACACTTTAATTTATGTATTTTTTTTATAATATTTAACTTTTAATGTTTTAACGGTTATGATAAAAAAAATATTATTAAAATTAATATTTTTATATTGAAAGTACCTCATCTTCTTCGTTTTTTTCCCTTTTTCTTCATCCCAACTTAAAACTCTAACCCTTAAAAAACAAATAAACTAAAATCTAATTTAATTAAGCCTAAAATAAAAGTAATCTATCATCTAACATTTTAAATCTAATTTAAAAATTCTATAATCTAATTATTTTTAGTAATAAATTTTAAGATATTTTATATAGATATAAAAAATTAAAAAAATAAAAAAAATCTATAGCTAAAAAAATTTAAAAAAATAAAAAAAAGATCAAAATTTAATTAAATCCCATTTTCCCGTATGATATAAAACAACATTCATAAAAGGGGGAAACATACCCAATGATCAGCTTCTTGGTCATGTTGTAAAATCTATTTTTGAAAATAAAGTCTCTTTTTTTTTTTTTTTTGAACCAGAAAAAAAAGTTTCTGGGTCTTAGAGTTTTGGGTCTTTTCATTTCATCGGCAGTTTTGTGGATAATTTAAAATGGGGACCTTGTAATCTATCGTCATCACCCCACGCACCCCTTTGCTTACCCATCCTTCTTCTTCGTTAAGATTTAGTGATTTGCATATTGAAGTAAGCATTTGTTTTATTTTCATGACGATGAAAATAAAAATTAATGGTCCGTTTGTCCCAATTAATTTTTCACACACCATTTTCATTTTTGTTTTCAACTAAATCTATAATAAACCCTAAATGAATGTTCCCAACCTAAACCCATGACATCTAATCAAACAAACACAAGTAAGAGAAGAAGAAAGTCTCAACGTTTGCAGATCTTTCATGGCCCTCTCTATGTTTGCAGTGTTTATAGAAAATCTCAACAAATTTGAACTTAGAGAAGAAGAAAAATATTTGATTTTAAATTAAAGAGAGAAAAAAAGAAGAAGAAGAAAAAGAAAAAGAATGGTTTTTTGAAGAAGAAGAAAAGTTTTTTTCATCAATTTTAATAATTTTACCTGAAAATTTAATGAAATTAAATTGTGAAAGAAGATTTAAAAGCTTAAAAAATTATTTATCAAAACTCTAAATAATAAAAAAATATAAATAAAAAATATTTAAATTAAATTATTAAAATTCTCATTCAGGTTCAATCTAATATAAATTGAATCTTACAGACCGAAGAGACTATTTGGTTAATAAACAAATATAGATATACGTGCAAACATACACTCAATAGTATTCCAAAGAAAAACCCAAAGCAGATAATTTTTTTTTTCTCTCAAACGATAGCTATAAAGGCCAAACAATGTGGTTGATAGCCAAAAACAAATCAAATCACTATAATTAACGTCCTTGCAAATCATTTTGCCTCATTCGTCTGCGTCCAAATTCATCCCAGGTAACACCTCAATGAGTATGGGTTAGGGTCTACTAACAAAAGTGATAGAACAACAACGGGTAATAAGACAATTGGCATGTCAGTCCATTTCACAATTAATTACGTGCTCGAGTTTTTTGTGCCTGAATTAACTAAAAATAGCATCATGATATTGATACAATGTTTGTCTTTTTCCTATCATTGTTTTTTTTTCCAAATAAAGATTAGCGGTGAAATTTTGAGGGCTGGCCAGCCCTAGCCATGCCTCCGAGATTGAATTTTTCTTTTCCCTAGCTGATCGCTAGTTTGGTATTCTGATTGACGACGTGGACCTCAGAATTTCACAGGTAATGCCAGGTCCTCGAGGTTTGAGGATGAGGAAAAGGTTTTAATCAAATCCTTTCCAAAATCATGAGTTTCTAGTTGAATCACGGTCGCTCTCGAACTAGGCCCATTTGGGTAGTTTGAACCGTATATATGAATATGATGAATTGCCATTGCATAATTTGTTGCGGAACTAAAGCTAGACCATGACTCCCGTATGGATATCACGTTGCAAGCACTTGATGAGCTCTCAAATTCTGAGTTGTCTCCGCAAGGTTTCATGACCCAAAGAAAAAAAAGTAGTTTACATCCGCTAAGGCTTAAAACCCTCAATATAATTCATAAATAAATATAAATACTCATAATAAAAACTGGCTCAAAATAAGTAAATATTATAATTTATTAAAATTCTTTCAAATTCGTTTTCTACATGTTCTTCTTTAAAATTTACTGACTTAAGCATAAAAAATGCATGTCCTACTTTTAAATCATTTACCTAATAATTTAGAATTTTTAAACTTAATATTCAGACTTGAAAGAAGCGGTTAAAGCGTTCAGATATTTCAAGTTTCCTTTGTTCCTCGTTCCCCTGCGTTGATGAAGCCAAAACTCAGGAAGTAATACCTGAAAGTAGTTAAGACCATTGACAAAACTTTGAAATTTGACAAAGCCTTGATACCCACTTCTTTAATTTCCCTTATTTCAGGATTATTTTCCTCTTTTCTGAACAAGATTCCCTTAAAGGTAGGATTAATGAGAACAACAATTTAGTAACTGTCTGCACTCTCAAGCATAGCTGTAAGACTATAATTATAATTGTACACTTTGTATAATTGTTTTATCAGCATCTTTTCTTGCCTATGCTTTTTTGCCCATGATAGCCTTCTATTCCTCCCCTTAAAATCAGGCTTTTACATCCCATTTGTGGGATCCACAAAGCTTTAATATTTGTCTATAAATCAACTATTCTTTTACCGCTTTAAAGTCATCGAATTTCTGCTCTTAAAACTTCCCTATAATCCCGAAAGAGAAAAATGGAAGTTTCATCTTTTCGCCATGGACTGGCAATCCTGTTCATAGTCTTTCAATTCGCTTCCTACATAGCCTTAAGCTTAGCTTATCCACCATTTCAAAACCAAAGAAACATTGAGTACATCAAATCTTCATGCAGCAGCACAACTTATCCCAGATTGTGCTACCGCTCTCTCTCGATCTACGCCAGCAAAATTAACACCAGCCCCAGGTTATTAGTCCATACTGCCCTCAATGTAACCCTCAAAGCCAGCAAATCGACTTCAAGGTTGATGATAAAGATCTCGAGAATCCATGGTTTGGGGCCTAGGGTAGCAGCGGCCATGGCGGATTGCATCGAGGTGATTGGTGACTCAGTCGATGAGCTGCAACAGTCTATAGGGGAACTTGGTCACATTAGTCGCTCAAATTTTTCCCTCACAATGAGTGATCTTCAAACCTGGGTTAGCGCAGCACTAACGGATGAGGATACTTGCATGGATGGATTTGCAGGCAACGCAATGAATGGATATGCAAAGACTATGGTAAGAAAACGTATTGTTAAAATTGCACATTTGACAAGCAATGCCCTGGCTCTCATCAACAACTATGCCTCAACTCAGAGTTACTCACCTTAATTTCTCATCATATGGTGTACTTATGAAAATTTTAAAGAGAAAAGTACTCAATTAAGCCCTTATTTACTTTCTCCTTACTTGGATTTCGAATAGTAATAGAGTGAAGATTGATATGTACATGGTTTATGTTAGGCTGCTTTGTGTTCAATTTGCTTTGGGAGTTGTATGCTTATCAACAGGGCAATGAGCAAAATTTTGTGTCCGAGAGTAAAATTTATGAGCAAAAGCTGATAGAGTTGTAAGACAGGAGGAGATTGCAGATTGTGTTGCGAACTGTAATTATTTGTTTCTTGATTTCTGTACTATATTGTATCAAGGGAATATGAAATTTTAGTGTGTGAACTTGGAAATTTACTATATCTAAATTGTAAATTAAGGTTTGTTTTCAATCTGTTTTCCCACCTCAAGATTTTCAATTATGATTGAAATTAAAAACATGCAAGATATATATGTATAAAGTGGCATGCTCTTGGAAATTGTTGCTTGTGGAAAATATTGTTTCTTTGAATAACAAGTTTAAGCCATGACTATCCAAGCAAAGTCTGATTGATCACGAGGATTACCCTTAATCAATTGGAAATCTCATTGCCAAAAGAACAGAAAATCAATAATTCTCAAATCAAAGAATCCAATGCTGGGGATAGGGTATTTCCGCTATAGCCCCTAACCAGTTCTTGAGCCATTAGCTCATTTTTAGTAATTCTACGTCGCTTAATAAAAGCACTTTTTCTTTTCTTTTTATAAAAGAAGTTACATTTTGAGGATAGAAGAAAAGAATGTAAAAGTTAAAATTTAAATTTTGATTTTATTAAATGTCATCTTTTAAAAGGTGATATCATAAATTAATTAAATTAAATTTTAAAGTATTTTAACAAAAATACTTTGTTGCTACTTAGTCCCGCAGGAACAACTGCAGCCTATTAGCCAAAATTCTGGCAATTCATTCATATATAACACAGCAGCAGGAGATGGGGCCAAAATCAGAGATGATATTGGGAGACTGACTTTTTTGGCATTAATCTAACTATAGTTGAGTTAAATGCAGTGAGAATTTCATTAGTGTGAAAGAGATTGTGGTCACCAACGAAACTCCGGGCAGATTGGAAGAAATGGGCCTGTATATTCGTCAGCACCTGGTGCTTGCCTCGTCACTATGCTGAGAAAACACGGCATTCTGTATCCCTTTCTTGTAACATCCTGAGACAATAAAGCTTGATTTTCTCTGACAAGTGATTGTAACAAAAACTATCAAATTCAAATTTATTTTT
>JAQSVH010000006.1:745055-758007 GCA_029448705.1 Adansonia digitata | reverse complement strand
GAACTTAATTAATAATGACTAATTAACAAGCTTTATACAAGACATATTTAACTATAATAATTTTGGAAAAGAAAGTTTTACTTCAAATGGAAATCTTCTATCTCTTTTTTTCTTATATTTGCCCCATCAATTATATTTTATCACATAATGCATAAAAAAGTGGTTGACGAGGTACGAACAAGTAGATGATATCTGTTGTAGTTCTAGATTAAAGATCTTATAGGCATAAGTTAACATTTATTTAATTATTATTTTAAGAAAATTTTTTGTATTTAATAAATTATTTTTAATAAATTAAAAAACATATTAATTACATTTTTCTTTATATATATATATATATATCACAATAACCGCTGGTATTAGATATTTTATTAACGTTTTTCCTATAATTAATTAGCTTGAATATAATAGATCAGCGCTTGTGCCCATAAGGCAAGCAGTGGCAGCAATTGGGAACGACGCAGGTGATAAAGGTATTCTTATCGTGGATTCCAGACGGTGATGGTTAAAAAATATATATTTCATTTGCTAAATTCTTGTCTGCCGCATGCTTCTGCGCATGTACTTGGATGACTGATATAAACAGAAACAGCCTAAATTCCTCTCTCAGTCAGGTTCACATTTCTGATACTTCAGAGGGTTTTGCTGCTGAAAAGAAACATTCACCAAATTGGGATGATAAGAATTAGTAAACTTAAACGAAAAAAATTTGTATTGAAGATCCGATAACATACATCTAAAACTCAACGTAAATAATGAATTGTATATGATTTGATTCCGTATATAGCTACCATCTCGCGCAGTGAAACAACTTTTGATGTGGGTTTGACAGGAACATTTTAATTAGTTCGTTTACACTATCTGGACTTAATTAAAAGGATGATAATATGAGAATAAAGGAAGAAATGGATTGCAGCATCTTCATTCGAATTTATTGGACATCATCTTTTTAAGGGTAATTACACTAATTAATTAAATTAAATTCAGACTCAAATGATATGATTATTGATTCTAGAAGGCTTCTAGTCTTTGGTACTTTGGGCGGTTGGGTTAAATTCGAAGATGGAAGTCTGGCAGACGGAGGTTGTTACCTTGCCTTTCTAGTGAACTTTCGCAGCTTCTGCTTCAAAATGAGTACAAACTATACACAGTGAATTTACCGTGGTCAACATGCAAATTTGTCGTCTACCTTGCTACAATTAGGTCATTGAATATATTATTCAATGTTGATCAGTCTTGGCACCTGAATTAAGTTTCCAAGGAAAAGAGTAGGAAAAAGGGTAGGAAATCTAATCACACATCCCTTTGAACAATGAATTTGATAAACAGTTTCTTCCACTCTGATCGAGTTTGATTTCAACTTTTGAAATTTATATATAAATATAATACAACATTGTTTTGGCATGTGTAAAAAGTATGGCCTACTTGTTGATAATGCCTAAGCTTTACTCCACAGTCCTCACGCATTTTTGACATACATGTACATCCTAGGAATTACTTTATTTAAACACAGAATTCCCAAGCTAGCTAGCTATCACTTATATTGATGGCTTAAAGATATGTGTCTATAGTGAATTGTTTAGAGATTATTATTAGAGTTAAAGCAATGATTTGGATGGCATCTAGGCATAATTGTATAATTAACAATGTTTAATTCACGACATATTTAAATATAAAAAGTGATAACTAATAAGATTTTGAATTGATTAAAGTGGAAATTAAAAATTAAGAGTTTACTCTAGTTGGTTCATAAAATTACCTCTAAAAGTGATATTTAATAGATTTACGGTTTAAATTTTAACATCTTTAATCTCATATTTTATTAGCATATTATAATTTCTTAATAAAAAATTAATTAAATATCATGTTATATATATATATATATATATAAACAACCTAAATATTAAATTCAAATGACAGTTAAATTGTCATGAACTTTATTTCTTACAAACTATAATACGCTTTTGTAACTTGTCTAAGTTTGGTAGTTTACCAATAGGAACTCACCAAGGTGACGAAAAGACCTATCTTTTTAAAACGAAGAACTTATTTGCTAAAAAATCCCTTATCTGGTGGACATATGAGATGAGAGCTTAGGACAAATGGGGAATGGAGAGGGGACATGGAATCCTTTTGCCATTTTTTTTTTTTTGAGGACCCTTTTGCTAAATTTTAACGAGGCCTTTTTGATGAGTTGCCCATTCCCTTGCTTAAACGTGGGGAACCAAAACAACAATGGGTCTACATCAACAATAATTAAAACAAGCCCCCCACCATTAGTTGGGATTCAGCTCACCTCACTTCTGCTTTGATCAACCTTTTTTCCCTCATTAAAAACCTTTATATTCCATTTATTTGCAACACAAGAAAAAAAAACAAAAATGAATAATTAATTAAGTTATAAATTTTTCTAAGATATATTTTACTATTATATAATATAATAATATTAATTTCATTTGCTGCATTGAAAATTATAAATAAATTTAATTTTGATAAGTTCTAACCGGTTTACCATGTTTGCTTTTGTGATGATAAAGCTTCACCAATAAGTTTAGTTAAATAACTTTTTTTTTAATTCACTGTTCACTCTTTGAAAAGCCTATTCCATCCATCAAAACCCAGTTCTGTTTTGTTCTTCATTTCTTAATTTCTAGTTGTTAATCAAGATATAATTAAAATAAATAATTTTAGAATAAAGCTTAACTTAGTTGATTTGTTCAATTACTTTTAAGAAATAATTTTAGTAAAAGTAAAATTTAAATTCTAACATTTACAATCCATTTTTATATCCTCAAATCACGACTATCTTTGTAAAGAATAAATAAATAAAATAAATTCATCAATATAATTTGAAACCCAACTTTTTATATCAACAAAAATTAGAAAAAAAAAACTAAAAAATTATTCATATGAAAATTGTCAGGATACGTATATATGGATTTTGTTTTACAAAAAAGTCTAGCAATTTCATGTACAATAATATTTATAACCTTATGGTATATAAAATATGATGAATTGATCCGTAAGTGTAGAGCGTTTTAGGGTCGAATGGCACAACGCCAAGCCAACAATGGTGACGTTAGAGAACTTTGCTTCACTTCTGTACTTTGTCCCAACAAAACAACCCAAAATAAAAAGCAAAAAATACACTCAAAAACAGTTGCTAAAATTTTAATGCAATCCCTCAACCCTAGGCGATGCCCCGAATAATGGAAAACCACATATTTATATATTAATAATTTTTATCATAATATTACAAATTATACATTGATACTTTTATTTATAGATTTTACTGACAAGTATTTTTATGATACTTTTTAAAGTTATTAATATATCGTATATAATGATAAGATTGTATTAAATGTAAAAATTAATAAATTTATTTATTATTTTCAATGTAATAAATAAAAATTATTATATGTAATAAATAAAAATTATTATATGTAATAATTTTAAAAAGTATATTTAAAGGACTCATTAATAAAATCTCAAGCACAAGCATTAGATAACCCAAAAAAATGAAAGTAATAAAAAAGTAAGAAAAGCTCATGGAAAGGGTATTTTTAAAACATGCCGTGGAGATAATATTTATCATAATAAAATTAAATTAAGACACCCTTAAATTTTAAAATTATCTTTAAATATTCATTAATATGTTATTTATAATAATAATAACGTTGTATTAGGAGACCATTTAACGTTAAAGAGTGTCTTTACATGCGAGCACAAGCACTAAATAATCCAAAAAACAATAATAAATAAATAAGAGAGAAGCCCACAGGAATGGTGGGGTCCATCCAATGGGATAACGGTGTAGGGCCCACTTGAAAGAGCCAGCCTGCAACCCCAAACCCTGAGCCTAATGATTGTGGGCTAGTCCACGCCGGACCATCAGCCGCCACGTCCCTAAGGCCCGACATATCATTCTGTTCTGTGGGCTCCACTCTCCACTATTTACAGAAGTAGAACAGACACCAAAGTCTAAAAAAGGTATTAATTTTCAAATAAATTTCAAATTAGTTTTGTGCCAATCCTTTTTATTCGATTTTAGGTTAGAAAGAATAAAATTACTGACCTTTTATTATTCAAATTTTACTAGATCAAGTTGTTATTAGAGTTTATAATTAAAGTAAATTGATCGAATTATTCATATTTGGATCAATTTTATTAACTTTTATTTAAAATTATTAATAAAATATAAAATTAATTATAAATTTTTTTAATTCAAAAAATAATATATATAATTAAATAAATAGCAAGATTAATATGAAAAAGAAACATTATATGCGGGAGGTTTTTTTTTTTCCTTTTATTTTATCAATGATATAAGCAATAACAATATCCACTCCGTTTTACCTTCATCTCGGCTCATTGTCTTTGACTTAGGAGCTTAGCCGAGCCAATTTAGTATTTTTAAAAGAAGTTTCTGTATTGTTTTTAATGGTTAATTTGGAGAAGTGTCACCATCTGACATGTATAGGGTCGGTTCGTGGGGTCAGCTCGTGAAAGCTTGGTAAAACTTACTAAGAGATAAAATCAAGTAAATAAATAAAATAATTAAGGTTATACATATAGTATGAAAATAATAGTTTCCGGTGGATAAGATAAATAGAATTAAAAATTGCGACCAACCAAAGGGGGGAAGGCCATGGCGTGCAATTGCTGGTGTACGAGTGTGACTACTTTTTCAGAGTATATATCATTTATGAACCTTAAGAAAAGCTTTTCTCAGATGTATTATTTAATTTATTTTAATGTAAATAAAATATATGCACTTTTTGGGCTTTTTTTTTTTTAAATTGTTTTGGTTAATGCTTTTTCGCTCGTTTTAGAATGTATTTTTTTTTTAAATTAATAGGAAAAACATAAAGTAATGGAGGGTGGCTGCATATATTTCTCGGTGTTCTTGGTATTTTTAATTTAAAAAAGAATTTAGACATCAAAACTAAATTTAAAAAGTTAAATTTATGTATTACTGTATGTAAAAATTTAGGGCTATAAAAAGGATCTGCATTTGTTTTTTTTTTAATAATGTAGAAAAGGAAGATTGGTATCAATTGTAGTTGGATTGATGCATATTCAAAAGCTCCTAACGTAATTGGTTGAAGATATTGGATGGTGAATTAACCGAACGGGATTGTAAATAGGTACTTTTTTTTTTACAAAAGTATAAGTTGCATGAACAAATATACAAAAACTTATTGAATTTTAATATATATATATATATATATATTATAAGGGAGGTCAAACTTTAGGAAGAATTGGAGAAGAAAATTTTGTTAAAAGTAAGAAGATCGAATCTTAATTTTGTCGAAACTCAACTCCAAAAGAAGGTAAATGAATCTTTCGAACAAGAGAACTATTCAAGAAATCACCCATTGAGTATAAGTTATCAAAGTTATTGTGAGTAAACTTTTTATTTTATACATGTAAAAATTTTTTGCATGTGAAAAACTTCCTATATTTATGTAAAGTTGCTAATTCAAACCGGAAAAAAAAATCACCCTATATATATATGTATGTATATATGCCTGTGGCCTCTTGATTTTCTGTTGATTTCATCATCATTAGTGCTGATTTTGTAATTCTAAACCAAACCCAAAAATTAACGAGATAAAAAAGCAATGAGAAGAAAGAAAAGGCTGAAAAGTGAAAATCCTTACCCCCCTTAACATGAGCAAATATGTAGATCTATATATATTCTAGAAGGGTAATATTCCTGTTATTATTTTGAACCTTTGATATAGTGTACATCAAGCGATGGACAGTAAAGAATATAAAAAAAATTATAAAAGAAAAGAATATAAGAAAAAGAAATTTTAATTTCTTAATAAATAAAAAAAAAAAGGTTGAAAGAAATAACTTTTGGTGATGACTACTTACCACCTTAGCTCTCCACCACCAAAAATATAATCAATGTTTATGTACTGTTATTCATCAATGCAAAATCTGCTTTCTTTTTTTTTTTTCTTCTATATTTTGTTCCTTTAAAATATAAAGAAAAGAATGTAAAGGTTGCCCATGATCATATATCTAATGAAAGAGAAAAATGAAAGCAACGTTTTCATTTTTTTTTTTTTTTTTGGTTTCCTCGAAGGCCTTTGTGAGCTGCCCATCTAATGTTCACCGTCGGATCATCTGACTTCTTCAATCTCTTTCTCTTTTGTATGAAATAAAAATGCCAATTAAACACTCTTCTGGTCTTTATCAGTAGCTGGTGTGTTTCATTGGAGGTTACCATCTCTCTCTCTCTCTCTCTCTCTCTTTCTTTTGTAATTGTAATATTACATGTTAATCTCTCTCATGGACTCTCGCTCTTAATCTTCCTTCAAACCATTATCCGCCTCCCTTTTTTTCCGCAAAGCTTTTCCAGTAATCAAGTTCAAATTCCACTTTTTTTATGAAAAAAAAAATAGACACAGAGAGAGAGAGATTGAATTAGAATACTTGAGAGGGATAGATTATTAGGGCATGTGTGTGTTTCTTGGCACTGCTCATTCTTCTTATTTAACCCTATCTCTGCTCCCTTTTCCCATTCTTCATCGTCCCTTTTTCCTTCTGATCTCCCTCCTCCCCTTGCCGACAGCCAGTGGACAAGTTCTTGACTCTACAAAAGAGTTAGGGGTCGGGGGTTTCGATTCAATTCCCGAGGGTTATAACTTTCATTACGCCCCCACCATACTTTTCTTTCTGTGTTCTTTGTCTGGTTCTAGGAAAAGAGAGAATGAACAAAAAGTTAGCTTAAAGTTTCTCTGCTTTAAGTTGATTTGGTGCAAACACATGAGTCTGGTTGTCAATCAGATCTCTGAGGATTAACCAGTTTGAGTTGGATAGGGTATTGGGGCTCTAGAGAATTATCAACCTTGTGTTATCGTGAGCTTCTCTTCCTCTTTCTCTTTCTTTCTTTCTTTCTTTCTTCTTCTCCTTCTTGTTTCCTTTTAGTTTTTTTTTTTTTAAATATTTACTGAGTGATCATTTCCCTAAGGTTAGAAAGATGAAGTTCGGGGATGCTTCTGGTATACGCCAAAGCAATGAAATTATGAAACTATAAAAGATATGATGTCTTTCACTGTTTGATCAGTTCTTGAAGATTGCTTTTTAGCTCAAAGATGGCTTCATCTTGATTAGGAATATGTCTTATTATTTCCCATATATATTGTTTCATGGATTCGAAGTATGTTCTCCTTTATTGGGTTATTTCCGTTAAATACTTGGTGATATTTTATGCATGGGGCTAAGGTCTTTGTTTTTTCTTCATTATATTTCCTAGGTTTTTCAAGTTTTCTAGCTAAATTTTATTTCATTTTTCTTTTCTTTTCTACTGTTCTGCTTTGCTTCCTGAATTATAATTTTTTTTTGAGGGGATCAAGACTAGCTAGAGGATTAATATAGATCACATGTTCAACTTCTTTATTTTATTGTAGTTTTCGAGATGGTTGAGTTTAGATCGCACTCTATATGAATTAGATGATAGCTCCAAAATGATTTCTAGTGTTATGGGGGACACGGAATTGTCTAATCCAATTATTATACAAAGAAGGAAGAATCATTTAAATTTTATGCACCATTCTTCTTCTTCTTCTTCTTCTTCTTATTATTATTATTGTTATGAATATTAACTTTGAAGATTTCATATAAATATGAATGACTACAATATTCTTGTCAATCTTAAACAATTAATCTTGTTATGCCTGCCTCAAAAGGGCAACGATTTTAAAATTTGATTCCTTATTCCTATAAGGAATTCACTTTTATGAGTGGAGGAACACTTTATTGTTTATCTACTCTTCATTCACATAACATATATATATATATATAGCTGAAATTGAAGAAGGCTTTAGTTTTATATATCTTATACATTCTATTACTTTAGGATATTAGTTTTAAAACTCGAAGAGTAAATAGCCATGTTTTTATAAGTGAGGAAGTGTTTAAATTTATTCTCAATTTATACCATCAGTTTTTTTTCTATATTCTCTACGAGTTTCTACTATGATCATATGTCACATGTTGGTGGCCCTAATTCTTTACCTACTTTGACAGTGGAGAAACAAAAATAAGACCCATTTTCTTCCTTAAAACAGCATCGGAAAGTAGATTACAAGTTTCAAATCTTGAGCTAATTACCCTAAATTTTATGGGAAAGGGGAGAAGGTTGGATTGATCCCTGAACACCATGCCTTTTTTTTTATCCTTCCAGAGACTTTTTATATCCTCAACCCGATCTAGGGGCGGAGGGTAAAAACTTTTTGAAATTCCTTCAATATATATGTTTATATATGTTTATATGTCAAATATAATTAAACTAATCACCCTACAACCCCCAAAAATTTTAGAAATCATTTTTAATATATATGTTTATATATATTTATATGTCAAATATAATCAAATATATGTATTGACTACATTTGACCTCCAAAAAATTTGATTAGCTTCGCCCTGAGCCGATTTATCTATAATACATTAAGATAATGCCAATTTTAAAGCTCTTTATGCTTATGGGGATTATGCACTTTGGGTGTAGCATAGGGAGCAGCATGAGGATTTTGCAGCCAATTTTTAGATTTGGAGCTATAACTTAGCTTTTTTTCATCTAAGAAAACTTGTCTTAGAAGTACATCCAGTTAATCATTATTAGATACAATGAAGTTCTCTTTGTTGTTTTTTCCTTGTTACCCGGTGAAAAAAACTCTTGCTTGGGTATTAGGATAAACCAATTCCCTCTTCAATTAGGCATTATCCATACAATATATTTTGCATCCACTCTTTTTTCTTGGAACTGTTATAGGCTATTTTTAATGTATAACATATGAATTTAACATTTCCTAGCTTAGAGATTTTCTTAGCATGAAGCATGTGATGTTTGTCCGTTTATGATCCGCACTATATACTCCATTAAAAGATGGAAGTCAGCATGATCATTTGATTCATAACTATGTTTGATAATATTTTCATACAAGGAAAACCAAAAGTAGTACTTAATTTAATTCTTATTTTTACTTGAAAACAAATTATTAGAGCTTTATTTGCCTCCAATGTGAAGACATTTAACCTACCCTTTTGCTGGCCAAGTTCTCAACTCGTGTAACATAATAATGTTTAATTTGTCTCTATATATTAACTTTTGGTTCATGGTTAGCTTACTTGCATGGCGAAGTTTGATATGGATTATATATGACTTTGAAACACATAATCTCAAAAACAATACCTTTGTATAGTACAATTTTTTTTCTTGCCTTTTGTCTTTCTTTGTTATCAATGTCTCCCATTTATAAGCCAGAAATGGACACCAAATCAAAGATGTGTGATTGTTAAATCATAGCTTTCATTGGCACTGCTTCTTATATGTTTCCTTAGAATTTAACTTCGAATTGTGTCATTGGCTTGCATGGTAATTCTGTCATGATTCCCAAAAATAATTCTCAAGTATTGTTTATTGTAAAGAAACTTAAATTGTTTTTTTTTTAAACTTCTTTTATGCTTCTATATGTTCATGTGTGGCATTTTAATGCAGGTTTTGATCGGTGTTTTTTTGGAACAATATGAATACCTTTTCACACGTTCCCCCAGGCTTTAGGTTCCATCCCACAGATGAAGAACTTGTTGATTACTACCTCAGAAAAAAAGTTGCTTCAAAAAGGATAGATCTGGATGTCATCAAAGATGTTGATCTTTATAAAATCGAACCATGGGATCTGCAAGGTAGCAAAAAATGCAATATCCCTACCTTTTTTCTCGCATTGTTTCTGGTATAACAGCATTTAGAGAAGAACAAGTTTGTAGATTATTTTATCAACCATTGATATTGACTATATTTTGTTTGTGGGGGTAGAATTGTGCAGAATAGGAACTGAGGAACAAAGTGAATGGTACTTCTTTAGCCACAAAGATAAGAAGTATCCAACAGGTACTCGCACTAATAGAGCAACAAAAGCAGGGTTTTGGAAAGCTACGGGAAGAGACAAGGCTATTTACACCAGGCATAGCCTTATTGGCATGAGGAAAACCCTAGTCTTCTACAAAGGACGAGCACCCAATGGACAAAAATCAGATTGGATCATGCATGAGTATCGATTAGAGACTAATGAAAATGAAACTCCTCACGTAAGTATATATATTTACATTTTTACCTCTGAAATAATTGAAAATGGTCTTAAATGTTTGTTTTCTTTAGTAATTGCCAAATACATGACCATCAAAATATCATTCCTTAGCATCCACTTATATCCTATCATCTTCCTTATATATTAATCCATATAAACATTTTAATTTCTATATTATCACATCTAAAATATAGACAAAATTTGTTGCAGTTCCATGTGTATACATTTTCATACACAGACAAGCATGCAATCTCCTCGACGGTTTAATAGTTAATAAGATTAATTTGATGTCTTTGTTATTTCAGCGGGAAGAAGGATGGGTGGTTTGTAGGGTGTTCAAGAAGCGAATGACAGCAGTCCGAAAAGTGGTTGAATATGAATCTTCATGTTGGTATGATCAGCATGTCTCGTTCATGGAGGAACTTGATTCTCCACGGCGAATTCCTCAGCCTTATGCATCATACCATCAACATTATCCCTGCAAGCAAGAGCTTGAATTGCAATACAATTTGCCTCATGACCCTTTCCTTCAGCTCCCTCAGTTGGAAAGTCCCAAAGTTCCACAATCTGCTGCAAGTGTAACCTGCAACTCAGTTGTTCCTTACGGTAGTACTTATGATAGGAACAAGGGAAGCACTTTGCAGTCCTCAACCCTTAACCAAGAAGAGCATATGTACCCAGGGCATCAGCAAAATCCGAACTCCCTTTGTAACAACAGCGAGCAAGCAGTGGACCAAGTGACCGATTGGCGAGTTCTTGACAAATTTGTTGCCTCTCAGCTCAGCCATGAGGAAGCTTCCAAGGAAAACAACTATTCCAATGCAGTCACGGCTTTCGTGTTGCTGAACAAATGAATTTACTAGCCAATGAATCCAAAAAGCCAGGAATTGCTTTTCAGGAATATGCCTCCACATCTACTTCGAGTTCTCTAATTGATCTGTGGAGGTGAAAACGTATTCCAGCAATTATAGCATATATACTAATTATAGGAAGCACATTTAAAAGAAAAGATGTCTTTAATCCAGGCTTCTGTACATAATAAAAATACAAAATATGGTATTGCATTAGCTATGAGACTGCTGGTGTCTTTAATTTGCATTGATTAATACCAGGCATATGTAGTTATTGCTAAATTGACATTATGCAAGTACAAATAAATTAGTACTTTTAGGTGGACTATGGCCGAGAGCTCTTTGGGACTGACTCGGCCTAATATTGATTGTATTTGCAGCTTGATTTACATATGAAGGGTTTCTTTACTGTACTCTTTGTTCTTCCTGAATCATTTATGTTTTTTTTTTTAAAAAAAAAACTCTTTAATCTCTCCCTCTCAAATTTTCAGATGCATAAACTTTTATCCTTTAATTTGGTTAAGAATAATGCTGTAAGAGATTAAAGTGAATTAATTCAATCAGTTTGACAACAAGTTTGATACTAGCTCACTGAACTTCTGTTTTCCTGTAACTCGCTCTGGAATATTTAAATGAAAATCTGATGTTTGGCTGAGATCATTTTTTTTTTTAATGGTCTTGAAAGAAAACTAATAGTATCTTTTTGTTGTCAATCACACAAGTTACATTTTTCAGCTTTTGATGACCAGACCAGACTCTAATTTTAATTTGAACATTATTTCCAATTAGGGAGAGCACATACAAATTTCCTTATCTGCAATATACATATATATATATATATCCAGGAAAACATCAATAGGGAATCAGGCAACATTTTGTGAAGAAAGAACAATTATTGATCTATAATATTCTAACATATATAGTCTATTAATTTAAAGTTCAAATGTTTTATAACCTGGACCAATCATGCTGCAGATATATGCATGCTAAAGAATAGTACCTTGGCATCTCAAGCTAAAATGAACCTTATTTCAAGTTCATTTGAAGTAATTAGACATCGAATGAAGATAAGTTAAATGCCAGCAGCTCAGCAAGATAATAAAGTAGAAAAGAACAAAATGTCTTGCTATATATAATAGCCCGATATGGCACTGCATGTACTTGATGATGAGTTAAAAAAGGTGTATGCTATAATGAAGGCAAAGCACAAAGCGGATTACTGGTCGCACACTACCCAAATGTGTACCGACTGTTTGCATTTCAATGTGAAAAAAAAAAAAAATTTACTACTTCCCAAATTCAGGACGAAGAATTTAGATCTTAAATTGCTAATATTTACCAAGTCATTCCCGTTCACAAAATCATACCCTAGCTTTTGGCTAAAAGTTGAAGGAAAAGTACAGAAAGATTGATAAATTTTTTTCCACAAAAAATCCTTGTTGATATAGCTTTGGTTTAGCTACATACCTGTTCAAGAAGATGAATTAAGATGGATGCAGCTGGAAGTTCTATCTCCATCATATTAGACAGACTGGTTAGATCCTTATGCAAAACGTTGAACGTGATAATGTGTAAGGAAGTATATCATAAATATATATATGTATGTATTCATGTATTTATGTATATGTATAGGGAACTGCAGGCTGCAGCAATCCCCTATGTGACTCAAATTTTCAGCTACATATTTTTAGACAGGAAAACGTAAATACCGTGAAGAGAGTCGATAACACAGATAGATATTTGACATGGAAAATGTCATTAAATTTGTGGTGGCTCGACAGAGATTGATATAGATTTGAGTCGCCCAGCTCTACTGCTGAGACCTTGTTGATGAGCTGCCATGCAAAACTTGAAGAAGCTTAGCATTGTTCAGAGAAAAGTCAGGGAAAGCGGTGGAAACAATTGACAGCATGAAGTCTGTTTAGAAAAAATTTTCAACCAGCTTGGTTTAAATACCATGAGGAAGAGAAACAAAGTTTAGGAATTCAGTAATAATGG
>JAQSVH010000006.1:722421-734311 GCA_029448705.1 Adansonia digitata | reverse complement strand
CAAAATCATAAACTAAGGATCCATTTTTTTTTCCCCATTGAGAATCATTAGTATCCAATTGCAGATCACAGCCATCAATTCTTGTGTCCTAAATCATCATTATAAATTCTTTTTGGTCCCAAAACATTATTACTAGTATTTATTTTTTTCTCAATCCCAAATCATGTAATTATACTCCACCAAACCGGAAATTTCTGTTGTAATTTGATGGGAAAAATAGACCAAAAATTTTAAATGAACCACATTATTCGAATTATGAGTGAATATCAAATTTAGATGTGTATAATATAATTATATTTAATTTTTAAAATTTTTATATATATGATAAAAATCGTATTTTTATACATACTACTATAAAGTATGTATTGAATATAAATTTTAAAACAAAATAAAATAATCAAATAATACAGGAGTACCTGCTGGCTTGAAACATGCCTGAAAATTGTATTCCAAACTTCCACAACCAACAATAATTGACATCGAAATCAAGTGCGCTGATTAATCAATTTTTCTTAGTCCTTAAGGTCAACAAATTTGAAAATTCCAACAAATGACAAAAATGGATGGTGGTGAACAGCACTTTAATTCAAAATTAAATTGCACAATGAAGACCGAATGCCAAACGGTAAATTGGGTTAATTAATGAGTTAACATTAACAACAGTTTTAAGTCCAAAAGAAAAGGAAAGGGTTAGGTAATTTGATCGATTAGCATTTTCAACCCAACTTTTTCTTTTTAGCAAATAATAATCACAGGAAAATTAACAAAAATAAAACCCAAGAAAAAAAAATTGTGTTGATAAATGCAACCAAGACGAAGCACCCTCAATAAAAAATATTAAAAAAATAATGGAAAACCCAAAGGAAAAAGGTTTTTTTTTTAACTCTATTTTTACAATTTGTAGATAATAAGAAAGCACGGTAACACTGCACGTGGATCAAACACGAGCAGCTCGCCGTTGTCCCCACTCACTGAGTCATACCGAATTCGCCCATCCAGCAACGACTCGTACCCGAACCCCACCCGCTTCGATACTCGGCCCGCGATAACCCGGCAGACCAACATCGCCCTCCTCCCCTTCCCGCCTCCCGCGCTCTCGTGAGCCCCGCCGCTCCCGGAATAAGTGCAAATTGCTGCGCCTTTCCCCATGGGTAATAGCCAAGCCTCGTTCACGGCGCAGTTCCCCGAAGTGGGACCCAAACAGTGGAACCGCATGACCTCGTTCCCGTCAGCGACACACCTCGCATTTTCCTCGTCAGCAGAAGCCGGACCACCCGATCGGGACCGAGTCTTGACCGTCTCTCGGTACTCATCGAACCGACTCACTGTCCTCGGCCCATTTTGAACTTTAAAAATCATCTCGATCCGACCCGTGAAAGCCTTGGGACTCCAACTCGAATGAAAAATAATCTCAACGACATTCCTCGAAGGGTGACCCTCGGGCAGCTCGGTCAGTGCTGGCAGTACAGGGTCAGGGTTCCGAACAGGACGTGCAGGGGTAGAACTACTCCGGCGAGGTCGAGGTGGAGGATTATTCAAATCCGCTTCGGGTTTGCTGCTGGACCTTGGAAGCTGTTTCGGATTGGATTTCTTGGGCATTTTCTTGGTCGTTTGGATGACGTCTTTGATGCTGTGAGAACTTCGTCGACAACTGGAACTGGGTATCAAATGCTTCCGGCTCGGGTGATAAACATCTTCGAATGCTCTCGATTTGCATTGCAAAGATTTGACCCACCCGCTTGCCATACTAGGATCCTTTTTTTAGGCAACGAATCTAAAACTACCTTTTTTCCCTCTCTCTCTCGCTCTCTTTCTAAAACTTTGTTTTCAGTTTTGTTTTGTCGGGAGCTTTCATTTTTGTTTTCTCTGTGGTTTGGGTTTGGGGTGAGAGGAACACAGTGACCAGGAAGCGAAAGGGCGGAACGTTAAATGAGTTGTGTCCTGGAGGCCTGAACGATGTGACATGGAATGACAAAAATGACCTTAGGAAACTACGGAGACAAGACAAAGGTTCTTGCCCGCGTAGATTTTGTCCGAGCGTTTGCCTTGTGGTGAAAAACAAAGATTCGTTCAAAAACGGATTTTAATTGTTCGGGGAAATTGTTTTTAAAATTAATTAAAAGAGTTAATTTTACGCTTTTAAGGATACCGAATGCAGGCATTTACGCTTTCGTTAACCATGAAAACCAAAGAAATTCGCACAACTTTCTTAATAAAAGGTTCATAAAAACAAAGCCTACTTTGGCATTTTAAGATGATTCTCATGTTTTGAAAGTATTAAAAGGCAGATCGTTGGGGTCTGTTCAGTACTTTAAATCGATCTTAACGTATGTAGTGAAGTCACTCTCTAATTGAAAGGCCTTGCCTTTTTTTTTTTTTTTTTTCACGCCATCCAAGTCCAACTTTCTTAACAACTTAAGTTGCTTCTCTAAATCAAAGACGAAGGGATACATTAATTTTTATTTATACAGTGCTCTTGGTGAGCTTCAGCTTTCAATGGAACTGAAAAACCAGTGGACCTTAGCTTTCATTTATATTCTGATCTGACTCTAAGTTTGACGCGTAGTGAATTAGCTAATCCGAAGAAAAGTGGGAGAGGATATCTCTCTGTCCCCCGACTCAATATGACTTCTAACCTACTGGTTTTCCTTTCCTACCATTCTTTTTTTTATTATTAAATTGATCAAAAATTAAATTTTAATTATTGAAATTAAAATTTAATATTTTATGAATAAATTTAATGATTATTAATTTTTATTGTCACTCTTGATGACAAAAATATATATATATTTTTTGTTCGTATTGAAATGGAAGTTATATTGATTTACATATTTTATGTCATATCAAAATTTTCCAATTTGAAATAAAAGGCTTCATTCTTTTTTAAATAAAGGTTTTGGTTTTGGGGAAAAAAATATTAAAACGTAAGAATTTAAAATTTAAATTTAGTGGGTACTATCTTTTAAAGGATATTTTCATAAAGTAATTGAATTGAGCACCAAATTATTTTCATACCATCTCTTTGAATTAAGAAATGAGATGTTATTAGTTTCATGTTGTATATTGCTTGAGTCACCAACAAGGCAAGATGATAATTTAAAAAGGGAAATCAAAAGTTTATGCATTAATTTTCAGATATATTTGGCAGAAAATAATCAATTCATTCCTTAAAGAAAAGGATGGTATGCCAGATAGAATGGGACAAAAAAATATACATACAATATTAAAGATTTCCTCAATGGTTTTTTTTTAAACAAATAGATGATTAAGTTCGATCTCCATCATGCCATATAATTTATAATACAAAGAATTCTTCCAACATTATATTTTAGCAATTTTTCCCATGATCCCACTTTGGACTTTGCCAATTGTCAATTGGACACACCCCAATAGTTTAGGGCATTTAAAATACCAAAACCTTGAACAGTTTCCTTAAAATTGCATGATGTATGATAATTTAAAAAGGAATTTTGGGAGGGATGGATCATGGGGTTGGAATCTTTTTATAGGAGTCTGAACTTTGAAGGGAAAACAGATAGAATAGAAAAGAATAGAAGCAAATAAAAGAATAGAAAGAGATAAAGCATGAAAAAAGCACTGAAATATAAACTTATAATACGACAACCTTTTTACCACTTTACCACATTTTTTTATTGGTAATGAGTCTCTCTCTCTCTCGTATTCACAAAGTTTGGTGCAGTCCTTGGGATAATGGCTCTTAGTTATGAAGGGAGGGGACAACAACATTGAGATTTGCATATAGTTTAATCCCTTTGGGCCTTAACTATAAATTATTGGTTGAGAAAATACAATAAAATTAGAGAGAATTGATGATTGAATATTGATTTAGATACAATTATAGAACATGTAACAGCAAGAAATTTTGAATTTGAATGCATTTGAAGCAATTAGACTGATAATAACAATAAAGTGGTTTTAAAAAATTAATTACACTTTGAAGATAAAAAATAAAAATATATATAAATATTGCGATTCAAATTTTAAATTTATCTTTTTAAAAATGTTTATACCTACCACTTAAAGATAAACCAAAGTTCATACACCAATTATTATTATCGTTGTTATTATAAGGTTAATAAAAAGGAGTGCACACTAAGGTTGTGGGGTTAGGGCTTGTGGGCGGAGTTTTGCCAGCCTTCATCTCCCATACTGCGCAATATCTATTTCAAGCACCGGGAACCGCGTTATATCGTGGCGTGCCGCGTGCTTCATTTTGAAAAGGCTTTCGGAATCTAATGGTATCAAAGGATTAATCTCAACAAAGAAATATGTTATACTCCTTAAACCCTATCAATTCTAAATGAGAATGACATTGAACTGAAAACTAACCGGACTTAGCCAAATCCATATCCATTTGAAAATAACAATAACCAAATTTGAATTGACATAAAATCCCATTAATATGCTATTTACAAGCAAGACTAAAATTACTCACTCAACCCTAAAGAACAGCTTGGCCCAACTTTTCTTTTGGCAGATAGAAAATTACGACCAATTGAAAAAAAAAAAAAAAGAAAGGAATTGGTAAAACTTAAAGGTGATCTTCCCACTAGGAAAAAAAATGTACATATATTGAAATTTGAAAGAACTTGAAAGTGGAGTCATTAATTAATCATAATAATCTGACAATAAAACTTGTCTTGGTTGAAAGGGGTGTTCAAATCAAATCAGACCCGGAAATTAATCTGAAGTTGAAAGTGGGTGATGGATTAACACAAATTGAGCAACCTTTTGAGCCATGGAATCATGAAAGCGTTGAAGGACAAATGAATTTAAGTGTCATAAATGCACGTATTTTCCCGAACCTTTAGCTAATAAATGCTTTGATTTTCTCAATGACTCAGTCACTCACACCTTCATAATCGTATCCTTACATTGTTTGTAACGCCATCAATATGTAAGCTTACGGTCTTCGAATCACCCTTTCAAGCCTTCGCAGATGGAAAAGAACTCATTGGCTTGATGCTATGAAGTTGTGAAACAACGAATCAGAAACGTGGGGTCAAACACAAAACCCATTCCTATTCGGACGTTATAGATTGTCAATATTACTTTCATATTTTCATAGATAACCTAATTTATGTATAAAATTGGCTAATTACTGATAAAAAGGACTAATGCTCGATTAAGATTAAAGCCTCGAGGTTGTGAAAAAGATTTTTTAAATTTTAACAATTATCAATGAAATTAAAAATTCAACAATATTTCACCAACAAGTGTATGGTTGTTGTCCATTAGTTTTCATTTGGTGATAAACAAGTGAAGGAGAAAAAAGTGATAAGCTAAAAGGGAAAACAATCTTTTAACTTTTTCCATGCTAAAATTATCAAACTCATTGACTAACTTCCATTCATAATTGATATACAGAAGGCGTAAAAATTAAGGCTGCTTATATCTAAAATGTTTTGATCAATAAACAATTTTTTTTTATAGTGAAGAAGGAAATAAGAATGGGACAATGACTGAATATTTGATCAAATCATGTGATATCATATGGGAATAGGATGACGATCCTGATCATTGGTTATTATTCTCAAAAACCCTAAGCTTGTTGGTCCCATCCCATCCTTATGTTGGTCATTGTTCTTGACATTTACTAGCATAATGGATGTAACCCTACTCTACGTCTTTAGCTTGGATTTTCCTTTTTTTTTTTTTTTTTCGTTGATGCTGACCTAACATTACATTAAATTGTGCTCTGTCTTTTCAAAAACAAAACTATCATTTTGTAATCTGGTTTGGTTTAATACAGTAGTTGGCATCAAAATTTATGTTTTATTGCAACCTCAAAATTAAACTAGTAAAAAATTCTAGTTAAAAAAGACAAAAAAAAAATGGTGTTTTTAGATTTAATTAAAAGGTAGCTTTTGGATAAAATCATTTTAATATCTTTCCATTTCTAATCTCTTAATTATTTTAAGCATATCTTTTTTAATATTTTAATTCATTATTATACTTTTTTAAAATAATACCAACCACTTAAAGATTATTAAATAATTTTTTCGTATACCTTTTAAATATACTTATTAAAATCCTTTTTTTTTTTTTTTCAAATTTAAACTTTTTTTGAACAAGAACATTGAACTAGCTCTCAATACTCTTTGATTTAATCTACCATTTTTAACTTTCTCCGTGGCTATCAAAAGATGTTCTGAGGACGTAAGTGGGCTTGTAGAAACGGGCCATTAAATGTTTAACCCAATACCCACAAGTCCAAAACAAGAATTTTAGAAGGCCTAATGTGGTCCAAGTCAATTTTCTTCCAATGACCCTGGAATTATACCATTTTTTTCTACTTAAGAACTTTACGAATTTTCTTTTCTAATTTAGTGCTTATACTATAATCCGTCATATAATTTGGTATTTCATCCTAACAGTGTCATGCTTTGTAAATTTTGATGCTAAAGTTTGAAATTGAACGTGAATTTGCTTTGTAATATTTGATGCCAAACTTTGTAATGTTATTGTTCCAGTTTTTCCCACTTATAAATTGAACATGAATTTGCTTTTGAATATTTGATGTCGAAGTTGTTCATTATTCAATGTCAAACGATGTATTTTACGGTATCACATTAGGGATTGCTTTCAAAATTTTTGTTTTCATGTTCAATTTATAAGCTTGAGAAATGTTTTCTGCATATAATTTTCTTTTGCTGTCATTAAGCATAATAACTAGGTATGGTTACACTTGTCAAGTCAGCTTCATCAATGAGTTTTAGCATGTTTTGTTGGCATCTTTTCTTACCAATGTCTTGTGTTTAAGCTAACTCTATTCCTGAACCGAACATGGCTTCTTGTTAATCGAATGAAATTTGATCGCCGAATTCTTCATGTAAATCAAGCTATTCGTGATCCCACATTTTATTGAGATTGTATACTTGAAGTTTCATTAGTCATGTAAAATCATTGACCTTCTTTTGATATTTATCAACCATTAGAAGTCACGATTCAATTCATAAATATGTATGTTATCATTATTATTTGCCACGTTCGTTTTAGTTTTTCTTACTCCAATGCCTTTGCGTAACAAGGCAAATATATTTGTATATAATAATTTGTTTACGTTCTTGATAACTTGGGATTTAGTTAAACATGATTAGCTGTCCCTCTAAAGATCATTTCATAATTGCAAAGGAGATACACATGCTGCAAGGTATTTGATCTGTACTTCAGTTACTTCATCGCTATGGCTTAATGTAGTTGAATCTCTTACACTAACTTGGATGACCATAATTTCAGCAATGAAGTGGAAGTTTGCATCTCCTTTTGTGAGTTTGTCGACAATTATTAAAACCTATTACTTGAATTTCCCCATTTCTTCATTTGATGATGGCATGAATGATGCCAATGTTAAGTTATTTTTCTTTTATCATTATTAATTTAATTTGGTACCTCTTTTATGAACCATGTAAACAACTGTCATCTAGAGATTTGTCTCTAGAGAGTTTAACGATCGATATATGTGAATGAGAGTGTCAAATGAAATTTACAATTCCTTTTTTTCCCTAGTCCCACCCTCCTCCTGCCTGTTCTTTCAATAAATTTTAATCCCCTTTGTGTGATCCAAGGTGACTAGTAACATATAGAACAATTGTCTATGGCTATGTTGATGGCGAATATTTGATAAGATTGTTCCTTTGGATCTAACAGGAGAAACAGGTAGTGAAAATCATCCATGGTAGATTAAGAACAATTTTTTATGTTCTTCTTCAAATATTTTCTGTTATTCCCATTTCAGCTCATTTATGCAAATAAACAAGTAAAAGTTACTCATGGGCTAATCCTATTTCAGCTCATTTATGCAAATAGACATGTAAAAGTTACTCATGGGCCTGACAAACTTGGTAAAATATTCTTTTTCAAGAGAATTTGGTGCCATTTCCTTGCAAAGAAGCACTTATATATTGGGCTATCCTTTCTATCTCAAGATTCAATTAAGCCTAATATTTCTATCCATCTGTTGCTCAGCCTTCTGTTCAAGCTCCAGGCTTTATACTTGTCAGCCCACTCTTGGTATTGGAGAATAAACTTTCCATTGACCTCATGATATCGGCTGCCTCCGCCATGGTTTTTTCTTTTTTTGGTTCAGGAGTGACTGTGATGGAGATTGTTCTGAGTTTTTGCCAAATATTCCGTTCTTCATAGGCAGAATCACATTGCTCTGATGCGGTCTCTGTGATGCCATGTTTTTGTCAATTCTTATAAACAAATCATCTGAAGAAATTACTAGAAACATTTTTTTAATAAATCATTCATTCATTAATGCTCTCTCGTCTAGAGTATGATGCATCTAATATAATATTTAAGTATGCAAGCCTAGCGTAAACAGCAGGATAGTAACCTTCTCTCTCTGTCTCCCTTAGAGTTTTTCCTATCTTTACTAGTCAAATTTTCATTAAGACATGATAAACGTCTCAGATTATGATGCCAGAGACCAGTAACTGAAAAGTAAGAATTCTAAAGATGAGTCACTATTTTAGAAAAGATGAAAGTTAAGTATTTTGAAGTGTGATTTCCAGGAGATACTTCTTTCCAAGCTTTTTTTTTTCCCCCTCTTTTTTGGATGGGTGTAAAAGTTTATAACTATTCAATTGCCCAAAAGAATCTGATACATCTTGAATGCATTCTGATCTCTGGATATTGATGCCAATAAAGTGTTGGAGTGATTGGTGCCCTTTCATATAGGAAACTGAATATTAAAATATTACCTTTGTGTTACCTAGGACTGTGATTTACCTTGCTAATGTAATATACTTAGACTTCACTTTTGGAGTATACTAATTCCAAATGGAAACAGTTTCCTTGGAGTTCTTACCCTCTTATTGCAATCAAACATAGGATGGTTTCTGGTTGAACCAGCCAGAGTTTTTTCATCACACTTGTTTAACTTTACTGTTTCGGTGCATTTACTTTGCCTTTGTATGGTTTTGATGTGAAGGTGACTTAGCTATATCTCGTACTATTTCCCATCTTTGTATTATATGGGGTCGGTCGCCTTATTATTCGTCCCATGTGAATGTTTGGGCACATTCAAAGAGAGCAGTATAAACTACCTTGCAGATATTGAGAAGGCTACTCGTGCAGAAGCTAGTGCATGATCAGGTAATCTTGTCTCACATGATTGATTAGCCAAAAAGGAAAGAACAAAGACAAACAAAGGAACGGTAAAAAAGTTACTGAATGATTTGGTCAATCAAAGGAAAAAGTTATGTTGCACATGATACAAGTTCACTATTGTTTCTTCATGCTTCATTGATATTCCTCTCTTTTCTACTGGCTTTATTGATTACCGTATCTTCGTTAGTGCTTCCATGTTGAAAAGTTGCATCCCTGGAACTTAGAGAAGGGAAATAGAATTATAAAAGTGGTTAGCTCAATCATTCACCAAAGATTTGCTTTGATTGCGAATAAGCTTATCTTATAGGGTGGTGTGCTGTTTTGTTGACTGACTGATTTACTGGTTGTATCATAGACTTCCTGGAGTAATGCCGATTTTCGCAAAGTTGTAAGTTGCATCATTGCTGTTGTGTCTAGATGAATTTATATAACTTACCTAGATGGAAACAGGTCTAATCTAATGCCTCTTTCTTTGATTTATAGAGTTGATGGTGGGGCAGACAGTTGATTGATTGAGGTTCAAAGTAAACGTTGGATTAGTACGCAGCCCGAAGGTGACTCTTATCATTATTGATTCCATGTTCATTTCAAATTTTTGTAGCTGGAAAAACGATGCGTGTTCTTAATATGCTTTAACTGTGACAATTGAAATTGCAATCACATTGTTCTTTTTATGCAGTATAGCCTCTGGCCTTAATATGCATCTATTTTTACTTTATAGCCTCGTATCCACTTCCTCAGGGGTCCTACCATTGGAAATTTAGCTCGTCGATTTTATAGGCTACGTTGTTACAGTTGTCTGTATATGGGCTCCAACTATGTTCTGTTTGAAGATATGTTGTTGACTGGAGATAGGAAGTTGCTGTTGAACGATAGTCTGGCTTTTTTTTTTTTTCCCTTTTTTCTTTCCTTTAAAACAATCGTTGTTGTTGGAGCTTGTCGAGTTGCGGGACATCTGCATATGTGCTTTTTAGTTTTTCCACTTTAGCTTTTGAATTATACTTAGCTTGATCCCTTAAAAGCCGTCTTTGGTGGAAAGCCAGTTGAAAGCCCTTTTTGGACGAAGCAGAGAACCTCAATCATTTCTAGGCGATCAAGTGTAGCATCTGTATATGCTGGATTGGGTGGTCGAGAGAATTAGGAATAAAATTCGTAATGTAAATGCGTGAGTGTGAATTCTACATTCAGGAATATATTGTTCTCTAGGAAGATCAGAAAATAATTTTTTTTGGGGTATATAAGAACCGTGGTTTGGATTAAAAAAAATTACAGATATTTGAATTTATATATTAAACTTATTAAATATCATTTCTTAAATATAACAGCACGACTCAATTAAATTTTAACTTTGAGTTCATAAAAATCAAATTATTGTTTTCTTTCATTGTCTCATCAAGTGTATATTCATCCATAAATTGCGGATAATTCAGATGGATTTTGGACTAAAGTCAAGTGAAACAAACACTATTATGCATGATTTTAAATGCAAACTCTTTATGAAAGTTTAAACTTGCATGATTGGCGAAGGGTTCTACATTTTAATGGTTCGAAAATGATACTTCTTTGCTTTAAGTTTTAATACTAACTAACAAACTGTTTGCTGTTAATTAGGATATCAGTATTTACAACGCTTTAATAAATTTCAAACTTTTTTTTTTTTTTTTTGGTAATTCTTAATAGCAAAAGCATTTTTCCTTATCTGGATTTTGTTGAAAGACAAGGAGCATGCTCCATACTTGTTCGGGGAAGACTGATGTTGAGCGCAACATTGTATATTTTATTATCCATACTCTTTTATTGTTCGTGAAATATTTATATGTTTGATAATTATATTTTATACATATTTTTAGATTTAAACATAAATATTAAAATAAAAATTTTAAAAAAATTAAATATATAATATTAAGTATATATTCATGTACCTGACGTTTACCCTCTAATCTAGGTAGTGTACGTCATATGCCATCTCGACCAGCTTGTGAGAGTCAATGGTCAAGAAAACTTAATGCAGCACATGTGATGGCTTAACTTGTTTTTTTATACCCAACATTTATCTTGGTTTCAGCTTTGGCATTGGCTATATCGTCACTTTAAAAAATCTTAAGTCTGTACAAATTCTGAGGAGCTTCAGGCTTGGGTATGTTCTGTTTGCCCCTTTTATCGAGGATTAGGACCGCTGAGCCAAATTGGATTTTGGAGATCTGAGTATAAAAGGGAAGGAGATGAGGACTGACAATGTCTGTCCGTTTGGATTTTACTTGAGGGTACTCAAATCCTTCATCATCACAATCACTGCCACCACCGCAAATGACCTGAACAGATTGTTTCAGAGCCTCAGAGGGGCTAAAACCCAAATCCAAAAGAAAGAAAAAATTAAAAAAAAAAAAAAGTTTATACCCTTGGGGAGAAAAACGTTGGAAAAAAAGTTTGCAGAGATTAACAGTAGTGCATCATTTGGAAAAGCCCTGTCTTTGTTACCCCAGTAGTCATTAGTCATCATGAACATAGCAGTTGGCACTAACTTTTCGACCTTTCTTTTTCACTATTGATCAGTCAATCCAAGTTTATTTTTCAGAACCACCGAACTATACTTGCTAAACCCCTTTCTGCCTATGTTCCACGTAACGAAATAGTAATTAAAACTTGGGAAAGAAGCAATTAATTAACCGTATGAACAAAAGCACTCTAAAGTCAACACCTTGTTGTTACTTTTTTGATTTGATACTGCTCCTAAAGTTTGACAAAGTTACTA